>JAGFNQ010000703.1:90305-172661 GCA_024364735.1 Boesenbergia rotunda | reverse complement strand
ATCATTCAAGCAATTTCAATTAAGTTTGTATCAAATTCAGGTTTCCATCAAGTTTCCTTGATTGGAATGTCCAAACATGATCATGGAGCCAATACACATATGTTATGCATTGTTTTTCCCCATACTTGGTCACCACCGTGATTATTATCTCGTCAACTTAATTTCTCAAGGGATACAATGACATTTTGAGAAATTGAGTTGATCCTAACATCTCATCCCATATCTAGCAATCAAAAACGTTTTGTTAAACCTTATAGTTTGTGTGAGATGTCCCCAAAGTTACCCAATTGTTCCCCAACAATTTGAAATAATCATAGAGGGTTTGAATGCAAATTGAAAAACTATGAAGCGCGACACATTCCCAACTCCCGTCTTAGAAAACTAAATTCATTTTCGGGAAGTGGTTTAGTGAAAATGTCGGCTAGGTTTGATTTGGACTCTACATGTGAGAGTACAATATCTCCCCTAGCCACATGATCCCTAATGAAGTGGTGTCTTACTTCAATGTGTTTGGTCCTAGAGTGATGGACTGGATTCTTGGTTAGGTTAATTGTGCTAATGTTATCACACAACACTTGCACACCCTTGTAACTCAATCCATAGTCCTCTAAGGTATGAATCATCCACAACAATTGCGATACACTCTCTCCCATGGCGATATATTCCGCCTCGGTAGTGGAAAGAGCAACACAATGTTGCTTCCGACTCGACCAACTTACTAAGGACGAACCTAAGAATTGGCAACCCCCACTAGTACTTTTCCGGTCCAACTTACATCCAGCGTAGTCAGAATCCGTATAGCCAATTAAGTCAAAAGATTCGGTACAGGGGTACCATAGACCTACACCAAATGTGCCCTTGAGATATCTCAAAATTCGCTTAACAGCAATTAAATGAGATTCCTTGGCATAAACTTGATACCTAGCGCACATACCCACAGCAAATAGGATATGCGGTCGACTAGCTGTGAGGTATAGCAAACTACCTATCATGCTTCGATATTGAGTTAAATCAACGGGTTTACCATTCTCATCATTGTTTAATCTTGTGTTTGTAGCCATGGGAGTGGTTACCTCCTTTGAATCACTCATGTTAAATTTTTGAAGCATCTCTTGAGTATATTTTGATTGGTGCACATGGATACCATCGCGAGTTTGCTTGATTTCAAGTCTAAGGAAGAAAGTCAACTCTCCCACTAGACTCATTTCAAACTCACTTTCCATGTGTCCAATGAACTCATTTAAATAGCCCTTATTGTTTGAGCCACAGATTATGTCATCGACATATACTTGGGCTACAAATATATCGTCACTATCTCTCCGCAGAAATAGTGTAGGGTCTATTTGGCCTCTAACGAAGCCCTTCTCAATCAAAAATGTCGACAACCGCTCATATCAAGCCCGGGGTACTTGTTTAAGGCCATAAAGTGCCTTTTTGAGCTTGAACACGTGGTTTGTAAATTCGGTACTCTCAAACCCCGGAGGTTGTTCGACATAGACCTCTTCTTTAATCAGACCATTTAGAAAGGCCGATTTGACGTCCATTTGATATAATTTGAAACCATGATATGCTGCAAATGCTAGCATCAATCGGATGGACTCTAATCGTGCCACAGGAGCATAGGTCTCATCATAATCAAGGCCTTCAACTTAACTGTAGCCCTTGGCTACCAAGCGTACCTTGTTCCTAATGATTTCTCCCTTATGGTTCAATTTGTTCTTGAAGACCCATTTGATTCCAATAATGGTGGTCTTCTTGGGTCGAGGGACTAAGTCCCAAACTTGACTCCTTTCGAATTGACCTAGTTCATCTTGCATTGCAATGATCCAATCAGGATCATTTAATGCTTCATCAATTTTCCTAGGTTCCATTTCGGAAATTAGGGCAACTTCATTAGCCTTATTCCGGAAGAATGATCTAGTTCTAACCCCCTGATGGATGTCTCCAACAATCTGGTCTTGGGGATGACTAGAGGCTAATCTAGTTTGCCTAGAAGTTGGTGGTGCTTCTTGAACGGGTTCACTAGACACAAGTTTAGCCTCAGGATCCGGCTGATCAATGGGTTGTCTGGTTTCACCATCATCAGACTCATCATCATCAACAACACTTGGAGTTTCATTCAAACTTAGTCTCCTAAGTTCGAGTTGAACTCCTTCTACATTTTCTGATTGGTCAGTTGATTTAGGAATTTCTTCAAAGACCACATCAGAAGACTCTTCAACTAATCTAGATTTCTTGTTGTAGACTCGGTAGGCTTTACTAACGAGGGAGTACCCGACTAGTATCCTTTCATCAGCCTTAGCCGTGAACTTTCCAAGGTGATCTTTGGTGTTTAGGATGAATACCTTACAGCCAAACACCCTAAGGTGTTTAACCGTAGGTGGTTTCCCAAACCAAAGTTCATGGGGAGTCTTCCCTAAAAACCTATGGACGAGGACTCTGTTTTGCACATAGCAAGCTGTATTTACAGCTTCAACCCATAAGTAACTCGAGAGTGAGTACTCATTAAGCATGCTTCGTGCAGCCTCTTGAAGTACACGGTTCTTCCTCTCTACAACACCATTTTGTTGTGGTGTTCTAGGAGTAGAGAACTCATGTCTATATCCTCTTATTTGACAAAATTCTAAAAACCTTTGATTTTGAAATTCACCTCCATGATCACTTCTAATTGTCTTAATGGTTGATGATTTTTCATTTTCAACTCTTCTACAAAAAGAAATGAAAGTATCTAAGGTTTGGTCCTTATATTTTAAAAAGTAAGTCCATGTGTATCTAGTAAAATCATCAACGATAACAAAGCAATATCTACTTCCATTCAATGATATGATGGTACTACAATCAAATAAATCCATATAAAGTAAATCTAATACATTGGAAGTACTTACAGCGCTTTTACCTTTATGTGCAGATTTGGTTTGCTTACCCATTTGACATGCATCACAAAGTTTATCTTTCTCATACTTGATGCTTGGTAAGCCACGGATTAACCCCTTGTTGGCCAACTTCTGGATGTTCTTCATGTTCACATGAGCTAATCTCCGGTGCCAAAGGGTGGATTCTTCTTCTTTTGACACGAAACACTTAGCAGAAACATTAGTAGCACTTTTAAATGAAACTTGATAAATATTGTCTACTCTTGTTCCTACTAGTACTGTGTCCAAGGTGTCATTGTGTCTAACTAGACATTGACTTGGTTGGAAATCAATTGTGTAACCCGTGTCACACAATTGACTCACACTTAGGAGATTAAATTTCATCCCCTTGACTAGAAGAACATTTGAAATTCTAAGACATTCGGATATTTGAATGTCTCCTATTCCTATGACCTTAAGACTACCATTGTTACCAAATGATATATTACCTCTACTTTTCTTGTGAAGTATGGTAATCAGTGATCTATCCCCGGTCATGTGTTTGGAGCATCCACTATCAACGAACCAAGTTGATAGATGCTCCCCCTCAAATATAACCTACACAATTCGAAAAATAGAAGTTTTAGGTACCCAAACCTTGGGACCTAAAGCATCAACTAAACATGACTTAGGCACCCATGCCTTGACAACTTTCTTTTGAGTTTTGGGTGTCCTAGATTGTCTCATGTCAGTCCTAGACATGAGAGACACAAATGAGGGTTCCTTAGGACGGTAACCAATACCGGCCCTATTATAGACTGCCCTTTGGGCATTTAGAATCATATCTAGGGTCTTAGAGCTAGTTGAAAACTTCCCAAGAATATTCTTGAGCTTCTCAACCTCACTCTTCAAAGATTGGTTTTCCTCTACTAACAAGTTATCATGCAAATCATTTACTTCCTCAACCTTAGAGGATTTCAAATTTTCAATTTCATGTTTCAATGATTTGATTTCATCTTCTAGCAATTCGACATGCAAATTATTAATGTTATCATCTCTAGAAGCCTTCAATTGATCAATTTCTACTTGCAATGCCTTAATCTTATTCTTGGACTTTTTAAGCATACTAGTTAAACATGCAATCGCCCTATAACACTTTTCAAGCTCGGGAGAAGTTACCTCTTCATCATCCGAAGATGATAAAGCCGCGTTTGAGGAGCTTGAAGATTCATCACTGCTCTCCTCTCCAAGAGCCATAAGTGCCACATGCCTTGTGCTCTTCTCCTCCTTCTCTTCATCGGATGAGCTAGAGGATGACTCATCCCAAGTGGCCTTCAAGGCCTTTTTCTTCTTCTTGGCTTTCTCTTCTTTTCTTTTGGATTTCTCCTTCTTCTTCTTAAGCTTTGGACATTCATTCTTGAAATGCCCTTTCCTACCACACTCAAAGCAAGAGGCATTAGTCTTATCAAGTTTGGATTCACTAGTGTTACCTCTACCCTTGAAACATCGATCCCTTCTCATCATCCTTCGCACGAAGTTCGCCATTTCGGATGAAGAGGAGTCACTGCCATCTTCTTCGGAATAGGACTTGGATTCGGAAGAGGATGAAGATGAAGAGACTTCCTTCTCCTTCTTCTTCTCCTTCTTCTTCTTGTTTGATCGGTCACCTGCAACTAAGGCAATCCCCTTCTCCTTGGGGCCTTTGTTAGCCATTTCATGCAATTCCATCTCATAAAACAAATCATCTAACTTTACAATAGATAAATCCTTAGATACTTTGTAGACATCCACCATGGATGACCACAAAGCATTCCTTGGAAATGCTTTGAAGACATACCTCACAAGGTCGCGATTCTCGACCTTTTCATCAATTGAATGAAGCCCATTGAGGACTTCCTTGAACCGGCTATGGAGCTCACTTACCGACTCATTCTCCTTCATGGAGAGATTTTGAAGTTGATTGAGGAACAAGTCCCTCTTTGCAATTCTAGAGTCTCGGGTGCCTTTATGGAGCTCAATAAGTTTGTTCCACAAGTCCTTTCACTTGCGAAAGGACCAACCTTGATGAGTTGATCTTTGTTCATGCCACATTGTAGAGTGACAACCGCCTTCGTGTCGGCTTCACTTTTTCGTGTTTGTTCGGCAGTCCACCTCCATGACTCAAGTTCTTTTCCTTCATCATCCTTAGGAGGGGTGAATCCCTCCTTCACCGCGAACCAAGTATGGATATCCATCTTCAAATAGTATTCCATCTTTGATCTCCAATATTGGAAATCGGCACCATCAAAGAATGGAGGTCGGGTGGTGGAGAAGCCTTCTCTCAACGCCATCTTGTTGAAAACTCTCGGATGTTAAGCCGTGTACAGAGCCCCAAGCTCTGATACCACTTGTTGGAAACGGGATGGCTAGAGAGGGGGGGGGGTGAATATAGCCAATCACTTTTCACTTAACGAAGTTAGCAAGTTTCTGCACTTGAAGTTGTTAGTAGCACAGCGGAAGTATGGAAAACAGAAAGTGCATAAACTAAAACAAAAAACTAACTAGAAAGATTAGCAAGATCGCTAACAGGAGAATTTACAAGGTTCGGGGATAACTTGCCCCTACTCCTTGGCGTGCCCTTAAGGTGGGCGATCCCTTGATCGTCGGCAGATCAAGCCCCGGTTTCACCGGATATAATGCAACCTCCTTCTCGGTGGAGAAACCTCTCCACAGCGTTTCAATCAGGATAAAGTTTAAGCACAAAAAAACTACGAGAAAGATCTTACTCAAACACTTAGCAAGGACAAGAACACAGCTAGCTTCCCTGAGCTCCACCCAGTGGCGATCTCACGCAAGAACCCTTCTTCGTGTCTTCCCACTGTCGGACTCCAAGCTACTTGTTCTCTCCTTCAAGAGCTCAAGTAAAGATTGGTTGCTTCTCGATAGCTTGCTCAGAATGATGAAAACTTCAAGAACACAGCAAGCAGTTGTGGAGAACTCAGGGCGGCAAGAACTCAAAACACAAGCTGTAGAACTCTGCTTCACCGAAGCTGTCTCTTGTCCCTTTTGTTTCTCCACTAAGTATCAAGTGACCTCATCTCCAACAGCCTCCAGCTGCCTCACTGCCAACGCCAGCTACCACTGAACCCTTACTGAACTTCCTGAGCTCCCACAGCCAAGCTTCAGTCAGCGGCTTCAGTCCTGCAGCTCCAGCCGTTGCAACCTGAGATGAGAAATGGACAAACCTGCTCCAAGGAAAGCCTCCATTGACTTCTCCTTGAGTGTTTGAATCCTCCCCTGCCACCTGCAGCTTAATCAGACTGTTAGAGCAGTATATCACACAGTAAATCAAATATCAGAGGCAAACATCAGCGAATCGGATACGGTCAGACGCGATTAGAGCGTCTGACAGTGCAATTTGAATTAAAGTGATCGGTCACCCGACCGATCAGAGCGACTCCTGATCGGTCACCAGACCGATCAGGCTAGGTCCAGACCGATCAGGCTCCGTCCTGATCGGTCCCCAACGCTCAATTAGAAATCGCGATTTCTTTGTGACTTCTCCTGGATCGATCACCCGAACGATCCACCCCTTTCTTGGGCGATTTCTGAGCTTCGCAGTCCAGACCTCCTGATCGGTCACCAGACCGATCAGGCAGCCTCCTAATCGATCACCAGACCGATCAGATCATGACCAGACCGATCAGGCTAGAGCCTGATCGATCATAGTGAGGAACCAGCGATGCTGGGTCGTTCTCCGGAACGATCTACACAGTGATCCTGATCGGTCTTCAGACCGATCAGGTTCAGATCAGCAAGGGAATTCAACCTCAACTGTTCGCTCCCTGATCGGTCACCCGACCGATCAGGAGCCAAGCAGTAGGTGAAACACACACTCCCTGATCGGTCACCGGATCGATCAGGAGCAGTACAGTAGGTTCCCAACCTCACTGTGTGCTCCCTGATCGGTCACCAGACCGATCAGTCGTTGCTGGATCGGTCACCAGACCGATCCACAACAGGGCAGCGTGCCAGCTTCCCTGACCAATCACCAGACCGATCCAGGGACGTAAACTTAGCCCTCCAAGCTAAGTTCTCTTCCACCTTAGCCCTCTAAGCTAAGGATTTTTCACCTAACCCTCCAAGTTGGGAATTTGCACCTAACCCTCCAAGTTAGGACTTTTCACCTAGCCCTCCAAGCTAGGACTTTTCACCTAGCCCTCCAAGCTAGGACTTTTCACCCAACTCTTCCGGATTAGGACTTTCCAAACCTAGCCCTCCAAGCTAGGACCTGACCCTCCAAGCCAGGACTTTTTCACCTAATTCTCCAAGATGGGAATTTGCACCTAACCCTCCAAGTTAGGACTTTTCACCTAGCCCTCCAAGCTAGGACTTTTCACCCACCTCTTCCGAATTAGGACTTTTCATACACCTAGCCCTCCAAGCTAGGATTTTCAACACCTAACCCTCCAGGTTAGGATTTTCCAACACCTAGCCCTCCAGACTAGGATTTTCCATACCATGCCTGATCCCTGATCAGGGCTTAATCATAATCAATAATCATCAACCTAAACTTAAATCGGTGTCAACACCAAAATAACAATCAGGGCTAGACTGCATCAACAATTCATTCATTGGCAAATCACTCCCACTGGGTAGACTAGATTCTGGGTTCTCATGTGATTCCTGATATGTTGATAAAGGAACAATATCCTCCTCCTCTATAGCAAATAGAGGAATCAATTTATCAACTTCACCTCTTGTTGGGAACTCAGTTTCGAGAAAAATCGCATCTCTAGACTCTATTTTAGAGATGGTTCCATCTTGCTGCTCACCAATAAAAACATAACCCTTAGAAGTATCAGAATACCTTACAAAGATACACTTTTTACCCCTTGGTCCTAGTTTTCCATATTTGTGAGTCTTATCATAAACGTAGGCAGCTGACCCCCAAGGTCTCAGATTACTCAAATCTGGTTTTCTGCCGGTCCAACGTTCATATGGTGTAGATGGAATAGACTTAGAAGGCACTCGGTTAAGTATATAGGTAGCAGCTAATAATGCATCTCCCTAATAGGAAAAAGGTAAATTAGCTTGAGCCATCATAGACCTAACCATATCTAGAAGAGTTCTATTTCTTCTTTCAGCAACCCCATTTTGCTGTGGAGTTTCAGGGATTGTTAGTTGTCTAATAATCCCTTTCTCGTAACATATTGTCTTAACCTGATCAGACAAATATTCACCTCCACGGTCAGTGCGTAGGTTTTAACCTTACGATCCAATTGATTCTCAACTTCGTTCAAATAACGTTTGAAGCAATCTAATACTTCATATTTATGAGAAATCAAATACACATGACCGTAACGTGTGAAGTCATCAATAAATGTAACGAAATAGGAACCTTCATGTCTAGCCTTCACATTCATTGGATCACATACATCCGAATGAATTAATTGCAATGGTGAATCAGCTCTAATAGCCTTACCAAATGGTTTCCTTGTTGCTTTTCCAGCAAGACAATGCTCACATATGGATAGGTTAATCTTAGCATGGGTGCCCAATAGACCCTCCTTAGCTAATCTATTCATCCGTTCTTGTCCGATATGTCCTAGTCTAGCATGCCAAACTTCCTCATTAATATTAGCATCACTATTAATTCCATAATTAATATCTTGTTCTACATCAAGAACCATGAAACCATTCATTACATAACCACATCCAATCAACACGGAGTTAATACGAAGTTCCACACAACGACTGAAAAAATTTATGCAATAACCCAAATCAAGAAGACTAGTTACAGAAACTAGATTCCATCGAATCTCAGGAGCATAAAGGGCATCATGTAGAAACAAGGTATGTCCACCACGTAGGTTGAGCTTGCAAGTGTCAATTCCTTTGACTTCAATTCTTGCATTGTTTCCCACATATATCCACTTATTGCCAGCTGATACTCGACGGTACTCCACGTATGTAGCTCGATCATGAGCTACATGGTTCGTTGCTCCTGAATCTATAATCCACAAAGGATAAGAATCAGCCAACAGCACTGAACTAGCAACATAATGCTCGTGAATAGAAAACAAATATGGATCTAGATTTTTCGGCTCAGTGCATTCCCGAGCAAAGTGGCCTTTCTTGCCACAGTTATAGCAAGTCAACTTGCTCTTCGGTTTCTGTCCATATTTCTTTCCTTTAACATTCTTCTTGATTGGGCCCTGCCCAGCATTAGCAGCTTCTTTTCCTTTTCCATTTCCTTTTCCTTTCTTGAACCATCTTTTCTTATTCTTGGGTCCAGATCCTTCAGCTACAAAAGCTTGTCCAGAAATCCTTGCGGATTCTATTCTCTCCGCCTCCAATTCAACATGGCGAGAGACATCAATGAAAGTCTTTATATTTTCACTATGTGTAAGGTTCTGTTTCATTGATTCCCAAGAATCAGGAAGGGAACGAATAACTGCTTGAACCTGTTGTTCATCAATCAACTCATGACCAGCAGTTTTCAGCTCTCGAATCATATTCCCCATTTCTCTTAGATACTGAGTCATGGAGACATTCGGGCGTTTCTTATAGCTGTCAAACTTGATTGTCAGCTGACGAAGCTTGGTTAAGCTAACTCCACTGTATTTATCTCTTAGGGCAACCCAGACAACATAAGCCGATGGTAATGACTCATACTCATATACCAGGTCATCTACCATTGAACTAATCAAAATACCCTTAGCAGTAGAGTCCTTTTTCTTCCATGCCTTATAGGCATCAAGATCACGTCTATGCTGAGCTGTAGAACCATCTGCAGGTTCTACCATAAATTGATTAACAGCTTCTAGAACTTCTTGTTCCTCAAGTACATATTGTATCTTAAGGTGCCATATTTTGTAGTTGTCCCCATTCAATTTTTCTCCTTTGTTGAGTTCAGCTATTATGTTCTTCGTTGCCATGATCTAACATAAATAAACGCATTATTTAGTTATTCAGTGTAACTCATATGCGTGTAATCAATAACTAACTCATTGTAAATTAGAGTTGGTTTACAAAATCAAGTGGTAACTATGTTCCCACTCATCCTCTGTATATCCAATCTAATAGACATTGATTAGTTATTTTACATACATCCCATCATATGAACTAATCATAAATGAACTTATCATTGAAATGAACTAATCATTAATATGTTTGTTAACACATAACATAACTTTTCATAGAATGAAACTGTTCATACACAACGACAGTAAACACTACATGACTCTTAAAACTAAACGAGCAAATAGTGTTTGTACATAACAACAGTAACAAAGACAAAACTTTAATAGACTAGATAAGCTAGTATCACTCCCACTAGGGCAAACACTAGCGCAGTGGTAAACATTATCCCTTTCATTCCAGACTTTATCTGAAGTAGTTCAGCTTCAGGATCCTCCTTAGATTCCTCAATTGGATCCCACTCGATTTCCTCAGGATCCCCCTTGAATTCTACAATCAGATCCATCTCTGGATCCTCTTCAAATTCTTCAGGATCCTCTTCCAGATTGTCCTCAGAATCTTCCAGATTATCTTCTGAAAAATTCTGGCGAAGTAGTTCTCTACACAACTCGGTATATGAGATACGCCCTTCGTAGCATCCCCAGATACATCTTGCAGCTACTTTAGCACGCCTCGGCAATGAACTAATCAATGCCCCGATCCGGTAGTTATCTAGAACTGGAAACTCTTCCTGCTTGAGTTTCCAAAATAATCGATCCAGCCTTCCCATGTGTCCTTGGATTCCAAGGCTTGGGCGGTAGTCAATCTCCTCTATCTGTTCCCTCAACTGATTCCGTCGCATATCTTGACGAGTCATTGTGGTAATAAATCTCGATATCTGGAATTGAAATACACAATGTCAGTACAAAACCGACAAACCAGTAACAAAACTGGTTTAATTCAATTCACAATTATGCATAAACCCACAGAGTCATAAACAGATAAGAAAAATAAATTTTCTTGATTTGGGCTTTATTGACTAACACATTAGGCTGATCGACTAGGAAATCGAATCCTTAGTCTGGGTCCATTATCCTCATTAGAACTAATCTAATCGGACAGGGATAACTTATCTTAGTCGTTAGCTCACTTAATTCAAAGTCAATATCTATTGATCGAACCAAACAAATCGGCTTTGGTTTGTATTAAACTGATAGGATTAAATCAACTAATGATTTAAACTAGACTAACTTTGATTGGACTAACCTGATCTAGTTAAATTAACTAATAATCTAAACTAGATTGTATTCTCATTGAACCAATTATTTAAGTTCAGGTATAAGTCAAACTCAAACTCAAACTTAATTAATTATCAAGTTCGATTTAATCGAGTTAAATTATTCCCCGTAATTGATGTAGGTATGAAGCAGATGAATATTCATGTACAGTATATGAACAAATCAAATCAGTTTATGAATATCACATGAACACTAATCGAAATAGTAGTTTATGAACAGTATCATATTGGAAATAATAAAAAATATACATGCACATATATATAATTTTATTGAATTCCAACTGTTCACATAAAAGAATATATTATGTGATCACCGTTCATTCTTCCATATCAATCGCTTAAGTGTTCATTTCAACCTAAACGTACGCCGCTTCATCTTCTTCCTTGCTATCATATTCACGCCGCCGTTTTCTTCTCTGGCCAAAGTCAGAGAGAAAAAAATATGGGGTGCCCACTACTTTCGAAGCTATTAACAACGACAGATCGCGACACATTCGCGATCTTGCACTGTGATGGCAACGATGGTGGTTGATCGCGACATAGTCACAATCTTTGATAGCGACGACCGAACTTGGCTATTGTGTGTTTATTATAGGGATTGCAGAGGTAATTCTTAGACACAGATTCAAGAAAATTTTATCGGTAGAGTAATTGTTTATGTATGTCAAACAACTCATGCATTTTTAATCACAGCTCTGATACCACTGTTAATTTAAAGCTCGAAATGAAATTTTGTGAATTTGCAAATACTCACAGTGAATTTCTTGCGTCCTTCTCACCTCGTACTTGTCGTCGGAAGAACGATCACGATCGGAAAGTTCTTCGTCGTCCACAAACCAAATCCCTCTTCCGATGCAATTTTCCTCTGTGGAAAACTCGTTGCTGAAAGTTCCTCGGATGCTTCCGATTCCCTTCTTGTCTCTTGCCCCTTTTGGACGCACCCCTCTTCCCCTTTTTATAGTAAGGAGCAAGGGAGAGGGGGAGAAGTGGGGAAGTTCCCCACGTCTCCCACTTCCAACACTTGAGACCTGGACTTGCTTTTGGATTTGGCCTCGTTTGACTTCGAACTTCCACCTCAGTTTGACTTTTGATTTTATCACAAATTTTCCTGTCAAATATAATCAAAAAAGACGGAAGTCTAACTGACTAAATTATGGTGTACCATCCTGAGTCTAACCCGATTTCTTAATGATGAATCAGGCAGCAGACAAATTGAATCTGGGGTGATCGGTTCGGTCCCACAAAAGTTTCCCATCGA
Organism: Boesenbergia rotunda; assembly: GCA_024364735.1. Classification (NCBI taxonomy): domain Eukaryota; kingdom Viridiplantae; phylum Streptophyta; class Magnoliopsida; order Zingiberales; family Zingiberaceae; genus Boesenbergia; species Boesenbergia rotunda. The sequence goes on along the minus strand of JAGFNQ010000703.1, from coordinate 160,312 downwards.
TCATCAGGATAAATCAGAAAGCGCTTGCGGTGGGCAATCTAGAAGCCCAGAATCCCAGGGTTCGCGCCCTATTTGGAAATTTTTTTTTGTAAAATGCACCGTAGTTGGGGATCGAATTGTGAATGTCTAAATTAACGACTAGTTATCCTATCGTTGCATCATAATTTTGAGGACAAACTTGAGCCGAGATTGGGTGTCATGGTAACCCGTGAGATTAATTACGCCCTGAAATCGGTGACAAGCTAGATAGAGTGTTCGATGCTTGCTTGGGAACACGTGTTGGGCCATTAAGGCCATATGTTGGTGATGAGTAGCGGCAGATTCTAATGGCGGCAATTGCATTAGTCTTCGTAAAAATGATTATTGATTTGACGGCTGAGATCTCATGAATCTGAGTGCATTTTCTAATGGTACAAGTGGTCGAAGGGTCACGTCGGGTAATTAATTTCTAGCACGGTTATTGAAATCGCATGAGCGTCCCAGATAATGATCTCGTGATTAATATTTATATATTAACTATCAATTCATCTAAGAACAACACTGCCCACGCTGCCCAAAGCTGAAGAAATCACCACCACACCTGCATGATACGAACTTATGGATATAACTCTTATCACGACTTACCACTACGAAAATTTATTGCGATCTAATAATGAAATATCTTATTTTATGATGTCATAATCTAGATCTAATAATAGATATAAATTTATGTTTGATATCAAATTTTAGCAAAACATAAAGGTACATCGATGTAACCAAAAAGTTATTATCACAAAACTTTGTGGTCATAAATTTAAGTTGCGAAAATAATTTTTTTAATATAAGATAAAATTTTGTATAAAAGATACAATATGATTCGATTTTTTCTCGCTATCTATTTATCAAAATTTAGCAAAATCTCAAAGATAGATAGGCAACTTAAATTAATATTTCTGTGAATAATGTTAAACAAAAAAATAATGGATAGAGGTTGATAGGGTTGAGTAGTACGGGCAGATATGAGGGATGAAAAAGTTACATGGCATGACACGTCGGGTCGAAATGACCCTCCTTCCCGAGCCCCGGGATTTCCCTGGGAGATGCACCCGGGAAGGCCAGCCAGAAGACCCCACCCGGGATCATCCCGAGAAGTTGGACCCCGAGAGCTCCTCGGGAGGCATATCGCCCGTGCGCACCCGGGCCAGGGGACCCCGAGATCACCTCGGGAGGCTGATAGGTTCGTCATTGTTAGGTTCGTCATTGTTAACGAGTAACACGTCGTTCGATTCACTTATGAGAAATCCGTATCTCTCTGGAATATTGCGTGCCCTATCAGACCTACGAAGAAGTGGTGTTGTTTTAGGTTCAACTGATAGCTCATTATTATGAGTTATTGGTTGTGGGTCTAGACTAGGTGTCTCTGTAATGTCTATTGGAGTTTCTTGAACTTCTTCAAGTTCAATGCTACTCCCACTGTTTTCTTGTAAAAGAAATTCTTTTTCCAGAAATACAGCATGCCTTGAAACAAATACCTTTTGTTCCAAGGGATGATAGTATTGGTAACCTTTCGTTTCCTTAGGATATCCAATAAATAGACATTTATCAGACTTAGCATCTAATTTGTCTGAGACAGTCCGCTTTACATAAGCAGGACAACCCCATATTTTAAGGTGAGTTAAATGAGGTTTCTTACTATTCCACGTCTCATATGAAGTAGTAGAGACTACCTTGGTCGGGACTCTGTTTAGTAAGTAAACAGCTGTCTTAAGCGCATAGCCCCAAAAGGATTTTGGAAGAGTTACATGATTCATCATAGATCTAACCATGTCCATCAAGGTTCGGTTACGCCTCTCAGATACACCATTATGCTGTGGTGTATATGGCGGAGTCCATTGAGACAATATCCCATTGTCCCTAAGATAATCTTGAAACTCTTGACTCAAGTATTCACCACCCCGATCGGATCGAAGTATCTTAATACTTTTGCCAAGCTGTTTCTCTACTTCACTTCTGAACTCTTTGAATTTCTCAAAAGCTTCAAATTTGTGTTTCATTAAGAACACATACCCGAATCGTGAGTGATCATCGATAAAGGTAATGAAGTAGCTATAACCTCCTTGTGCAAGAGTTGACATTGGTCCACATACATCAGTATGTATTAGACCAAGCAATTCTCCCACTGGTTTACCTTTTTCGGAAAAGGATAATTTGGTTATCTTGCCTTTTAAGCATGATTCGCATGTATCAAATGAACCGGGTTCAAATGATTCCAGAATTCCACATCGGTGTAATTTGGTCATGTGTTTCTTACTTACATGGCCAAGATGACAATGCCACGTATAGGAGTCTATTTGATTATCTATTCGAGCATGTTTGTTGCTAACTTCAATATTGAAAACGTCATCGGATAAATCTAACGTGTAGATACCATTGTATAAAGTTTCGGTCCCATAAAGAACATCATTTAAAGTTATGTAACAGCAATTGTTACTAAAAGTTAAATGATAACCCTTTTCATTCAAGCATGAAATAGATACAATGTTCTTTATTAATGAAGGAACAAAATAACAATTATCCAATTCTAAGACAAGTCCAGTAGGGAGCTTTAGCAAATATGTTCCGATGGCAACAACAGCAATCTTTGCTCCATTTCCAACTCGCAAATTCGCTTCTCCCTTAACGAGTCTTCTTCTATTCCTTAACCCCTGTATGTCATTACATATATGTGAGCTACACCCAGTATCAAGTACCCAGGTGGACGAGGAAATAGAGTGACATTCAATAACGAAGATACCTGAAGAGGATGGGGCATCGGATGCCTTCTTCTTCAAGGATTCAAGATAAACCTTGCAGTTTCTTCGCCAGTGACCCTCCTTGCCACAGTGATGGCAAGTGCCTTTTGGTGCCTTTTCAGTCTTTTTGGCCCTTTTCTTCTTTCCCTTATTCTGTTCTTTGGGCTTTCTCTTAGAGCCTTTCTTTGAGGAACCAACTAACAGTACCGTCTTCTGATCCTGCTTTACAGAAGGCTCTACAGTCTTCAGCAGGTTGAGCAACTCAGGAATGGTAGTCTCCAGCTTGTTCATCCGATAGTTCATTACAAATTGTGAGTAACTCTTGGACAAACAATGCAGAATTAAGTCAACACTTAGTTCGTGATCCATTGCAAATCCGAGTGTGCCTAGTCGCTCAATGTACCCCAACATCTTCAACACAAACTGTAAGACAGAAGTGTCTTCCTGCATCTTAGAGGTGAAGAGGAGTCTGGAGACCTCGAACCTTTCGGATCTCGCCTGCTCGTCAAACAGCTCATGAAGATGGAAGATGATGGTATGAGCATCCATATGCTCATGCTGCTTTTGCAGCTCAGGTACCATAGCGGCCAGTATGATGCAACTCGCAAGTTCAGAATCGGCCACATGTTTCTGATAGGCCACTAACTGGTCTGGAGTTGCATCTTCTGGAGGATGGTTAGGAAGTTGTTCTAAAAGGACATAAGCAAGCTTTTCTGCCTTGAGGACTATCCTCAGGTTTCGAAGTCAGTCCATGATGTTTGGCCCAGTCAACTTATTGGTGTCCAAAATGGAACGCAAATTCAGAGAAGACATGATCAAGTGATTATCCTAGAAATACAAATTGAGCTTATGTGAGAAGAATGATAAAGAATGCATCAATATACATTAATTAAATCCTATTTATTTTTCGAATTGAATAACCCTTTTTATCAATTCGGGAGATCGTAGGAACATCTCCAAATAGGTTGATATCCAACCATAGATAAGAACAATCATGGCTAGAGTCCATCAAGTTATTCTTAGCTATGAAGGTAGGTAATTATACCGATTACATATTATACATATGTAACTATCACATTATGCTATCAACTAATTGAATGTTTGCATAAATCATTGGGTTGTTAACTCATTAACAAGTATGCAACAATATACATAGCACCCAACTGCACCTCTCTTTACATCGACCTTGACTGTGGCACAACAAATCGATGCTCCAAGCTTAAGGTTGACCCATTAATCAAGAAATAGTTTTAATATGGTTGGAGCTCATTCAACCGTTTAGTCAGGCTTGGATGTGTCCAACAACCAAAACTAAGGATTGACCTCTGACTCCAACTATATTAATCATAAACTAATTCCATGGTTTGAACATGTTGAGATTCAAGCCGGGCATGGATGTGTCCATCAACCCAAATGAGAAACAAAACTCCGGTTCTAACCATATTAATGGAAGGTGTTGGCCTTAATATTTTGTAAGGGGTTTTGGGTCTCATCATTTTCTTTTTAAGCACATTCATGACATATAATTATGTCATGTTCTAACGATTTCCTTAATAAAGTATGTATGTGACTTAATTTATCAAGTCTCATTAATTGAATTAGGAACCGGATTTCCTAATTCTAATTTCACACTTTATTCAAGGAACTGTTTTGGGAAACAATTTCCTAAATTGTCATAATCAATTTCGGAAATAATATGTTTAAGACTTTGATTTCTCTAAATCAAATTTTATTAAATTAAGAGACAGATTCCCTTAATTCAACCACATATTATTTTCATGAAAATCTTATTTAAGGAAATAAACTCTATAGGAAACAATTTTTCCTAATTAATTTTGGAGACAACAATATGTAAGAGCATCACCTCATAAATCAAATAAAGAAATTATTGTTTGAGAATCACCTCAAAAATTTCCAAGATTTGATCACATATTTTATTTATGGATAATTAATTACAACAAATTATTTACTTTGGGTGGCTCCCCGAGGCACTCCCCAAAGAAAAGAAATTTGTTGTAAATCTAATTTGGCCTGCTCCCCGAGGTATAACCAAATTAAACTTGACAATTAAAGAACTTGTTAATAATATAATTTGGATGGCTCCCCGAGGCCTACCCAAATCAATTTTAACAATTCATATTCAAAATATGAAATTAAATTATAACAACTAACTTTAATTAGGATGGCTCCCCGAGGCACTCCCCAAAGTAAAGAATTTTGTTAATAATTTAAAATCCAATTTGAATTTAATTCTCAATTAATGTTTCCATAAAATGTCTAGACTTTCATGAAAAGAAAGTGCCCAAAATTATGAGCTTTCCATAAATGGAAAGTTTCCAAAATTAAAAGGTTTTCAGAATTATTGTAAGTTTCTGGTACAAAGAAAACTTATGTATTTTCAAAATTGAAAATTTTCCAAAATTAGGAAATTTCCAAAATTGGAAAGTTTCCAAAATTGAAAAGTTTTCACAATTATCATAAAATTTCAGAAACAGAGATATTTCAAAAGTTTGCGAAATTTCATGAGGATTTCTAAACTTTAAAATTCCTAAATCTAAAATTTACCATAATTGGAAAGTTTCCATAATTGAAAAATTTTTCAAAATTGAGATCATGACAAAGTTTTCCGCAAAATAATTATATGATTATGTCGAACACTAACCGGCTCTGATACCACTATTGGGACCGGGTGCATGCCGACGCGGACACGTATTGTAATTGTTATATAATTACATGCAGCGGAAACAAAAGCATGAATAATTTCCTAAATTATTCTAACACATATCCTAAGCATGCAATGTGTTCACATAATCGTAATATAAAATTTTTACAGAAAAGGAAATTACTCTACGAATTACCTTGCGTACCTTGGAAGAAGGGACGAGATCCAACCGTTAGCGTCCCTTGAAAGCTCCGCCTCTATTCGTATCCACGCCGAGTATCGTCGGGATGACTTCGCTAAGCCACGAGTTTCGTGTTCACGAGAACTACTAGATTCTCCTTGAACACGACGAAAACCGAGAGAGTAATCAAATCGAAAGACTCACCACCAAGGTTGGCCGAAGAGGAAGATCGTCGCAAGGAAGAACTTCGTCGCCTTGATGCTTCTCCTTGTGCTCACGGCAAGAAGAAAGAAGGAAGGCCTATGGCCGGCCAAGAGAGAGGGAGATAAGAAGAGGAGAGAGCCCAAGCAATTCTTGGATGGATCATCTTCCATGGCACCCCTTGGGTCCTTTATATAGGAAGAGGTTTCTTAATTCCCAAGCAAACCTCTCCTTGATTATGGAATAATTTCTCAATCAATCCATAATCAAGGCTCTCATGATCAAGCTTCTTCTTCTTGATTATGGAAGAATTTCTCAATCAATCCATAATCAAGGCTCTCTTTCTTTTGGCATGATTATATAAAATTTATAAAACAAACCAACCATTGGTTCATTATATAAAAATTTATAAAACAAACCAACCATTGGTTCATTATATAAATTTTATTAAACAAACCAACTCATGGTTCATTATATAAAAATTTATATAAAATTTATATAACCTTTTATTAAATAAACCAACCTTTGGTCTATTTTATAAAACAAACCAAAATAGCCTTATCCTCTTATGGTAGTGGTCGGCCATGACAAGAAGAGAGGAGGCCCCCTTCCTTGGCCGGCCCATCTAACCCCAATTGGATCAAATCCCTTAATGAATTAAACTTATTTAATTCACCAATTAAGTCTTTAAAAGACTTAGCCATTCTATGCTTCCGATGCGTCTGAAATAAATTCAGTTTTGACTATTGTTTGGACTTACCAAAAATAGTCTATCTTGATTGGAGAATCCAATTCTCAACTCGTTTTAAATCCTTCGAATTACTCGTTATGCGTGTGACTAAATAGGCTTTCAATTTATGTTGGCCGTCCATAATTAACTAATTAATTATAGAACGATCATGAGTGACACCTAGTAGTACATCATGATCCCCAATTAATTGAAAGATCAACGGTTGGTCTCAGAAATGATTCTAAAACCCTTCAGTAGCTATAATGAATCGTGCCTCATTCCCTTCATCATCTTATACCCACTTGGTTCAGGACATGGTCTATGTGTGTCAGTCCCCACTAGGCTGACTACGTCACACTTAGCCCAAGTAACGTTTCCTCGTCCTATGGATTCTAATTACTATCATGTATTTAAGAGATTCATACTCTGAACATGTCATGCTCTGGCCAGAGGCTTCAAGTAACAATCCGACGATAGGCCTCGGGTATACATCTCCTCACAAGGAGTGGTGAATCCTTTGTAGGCTGTTCAAACATCTTCGGGCACTTCGGCTTATACCCAATCATCCTGGGTCCACATATCCTTGGAGATGCTTGCTTAAAATGTCAAAGTATAAGTCTCCATGACCAAGATGACTTGAACACCGCAAGTCAAAGGTACATCGCACTTAAGCTGCAGTAAGAACTTCACTGACATATCTATATGTAGACTACCATATGAAGTTTTACAGCCAGTCACTCCAATGAACTAGTTCCCGTAACTAGCATTCATGTTTATCTCCGGACATCTCAATGTCACCAGCCAGTGAGAATCAGCTGATTAGAGAATAACCCATGCTAGTCTCAACAGAATTGATAGTGTCCGTATTTATCAATTCATCGACTAGGGACAATTTCAATATTTCACAATTGCACATGTAGAGATAATCACTAGTTGTGAATTCATCACAAATTCTCTCATGCTGTGAATTGTATTGCGGACATTCAGTAAATGAGCTTAAGATCTTAATCAAATAATCATGTATACTCAAATAGTGAATATTCATTTATTAAAATAAATGAATACAATCATAAGGCGATTGCCTTAGGGCACTTCTCTCATATCACTAACACTCACTCCCAGCCGTTCTTCACATATTCCTTCACGTATGCCTTCAGGTTCACTCCCTTGGCTCGCCCCTTGATGTCATCTTCCTCTGTCTCTCGTCCCTCGGATGTGCACACAAGCCTTCCCTTGGCTTGCCTCCATGCCACCCTTCACGTGTGCCCTTGAAGTCCACTTCCCGGCTTGCCCTTGGAGTCCTCCTCCCTCGACTCTCGTCCCTCGGATATGTTCACCATGTATGATTTTCCAAGTCCTGCAAACTCAATCATACACATCAAATACAACATAACACTCTAACCTTAAACATATTCACACACACATCAAAACCATGATTTTCCAATCATTTAAGGGCCGAATGCCTCAACAATCTCCCCCTTTTTGATACGTGACAATATGTTTAAGTTTAGAGATAAATAACAACCAACAATAACATTAACAATAGATATCAATTGAAAAACATAAGACATAGAAACCTAAGAAGTAACCTCCCCCTTAACCCATGTCTTCTCCCATTTTCAATTCTACTCATGATCCAAGTTAAGTTTCCGCTTAACACTAAACAATATTTAAAAATGTAAGACATATCAAAACCTAAGAGGTAACCTCCCCATTAATCCATGTCTTCTCCCATTTTTAATCATCCAAAGTCTAAGTTAGACAAAATACCTTAAACCATCCATTTCAAGTCAAAATTCTAACATAAACCACCCATTTCAAGTCAAAATTCTAACTTAAACCACTCATTCTCCCCTTTTGACACCATCAAAATGATTGCCTCAAGCAACCCAACCCTAGGGCATCAAATGAGAGAAAGTTTGATTTCTGAAAAATATCACAGAATCCAAAAATAGGCGTGCCAGTCGACTGCCCATGGGGCAGTCGACTGATACTCTGTCAGTGACAGTTTTCAGGTTCTGTGCCGAATTTCAGAAATGTCCAGAAAAATCTAGAAAATTCCAAAAATTCTAAAAATTTGGAAACATGTTTAAAATGATATACTCTATCAAGGAAAAATATCAGGCCATATAAAATTTCAAACATGCTTGACTTTTGATAAAAACTCAAAATCTTTGAAAACCACTAAGTTTTGTATCAAAATCACTATCTAATTTTGCTATCAAATATCTTTTAAAACCATGGCAAAGCATATAAAGCATAAAATGGTTTTCAAAGGTTTAAAATGTCCAACTATGATCTTGGGCAAAGTGTCCATTGATTAAACACTTGTCTTCCCCAAAGTTGGTCTAGTTTTCATATTTTGATACTTTAAATGATTCAACAATATGCCACAAGCACAAGTGAACCAAATGTATCACCCTAATGGATCAAGCACACTTTTTCAAATCTAATATCCCAAAGTTCATCCTAGACTTCTACAAAACACATTCCAAGGCCTCTTCTTAAGGATGTAAACTCCGATTCGGGAAGAGGCTTGGTAAAAATGTCGGCTAGGTTCGACTTTGATTCAACATAGTGTAGTTCTATGTCTCCCCTTGCCACATGGTCTCTAATGAAGTGATGTTTCACTTTAATGTGTTTTGTCCTAGAGTGGTGAACCGGATTTTTGGTCAAATTGATTGTACTTACATTATCACACAAGACTTTGACCTTGGTATAATGTAACCCATAATCTTCTAAAGTGTGCATGATCCAAAGGAGTTGGGAAACACACCCACCCATTGCCACATATTCCGCCTCCGTTGTTGATAGGGCAACGCATGGTTATTTCCTACTACTCCAACTAACTAAGGAAGACCCAAGGAATTGACACCCTCCACTAGTACTCTTCCTATCTAGCTTACAACCCGCATAGTCTGAGTCAGTGTATCCAATAAGATACACTAGGGGTTCTAGGATACCAAAGTCTGACATTGAGAGTACCTTTGACATACCTTGTGATCCTCTTGACTACAACCAAATGGGACTCTTTGACACAAGATTGGTACCTTACACACATACCTACCGCAAAAAGTATATCGGGTCTACTAGCGGTTAGATATAGTAGGCTACCAATCATGCTTCTATATTGCTTAGAGTCTACCATTTTCTCTTCAAGGTCACTATTCATTTTCACATTGGTTCCTATGGAGGTAGATGCTACCTTAGCATTTTCTAAACCAAATTTCCTTAGCATAGTTAGTTTGAAAAACATGTGTTCCTTCATTAGTTTTCTTAATTTGAAGTCCAAAAAGAAGGTTAGCTCTCCTACAAGACTCATTTCAAATTCATCTTCCATACATTTGATGAATTCTTGTAGGAAGTCATTATTTGTTGACCCAAAAATGATATCTTCTACATACACTTGGGCAACAAATATGTCCTTATCCTTAGATTTTAGGAACAAAGTAGGGTCAATTGTTCCTCTCCTAAACCCCTTAGACACTAGAAATGAAGAAAGCCTTTCATACCAAGCCTGGGGAGCTTGTTTCAATCCATATAAGACTTTTCTCAATTTGTAAATGTGTCTTTGATAATTAGGGTTCTCAAACCCGGGGGGTTGTTCTATATAGACCTCTTCCTTAATGATCCCATTAAGGAATGTCGACTTCACATCCATTTGGTGAAGTGTGAAACCCATGTGAGCTGCATAGGCTAGTAGAATTCTAATACATTCTAATCTAGCTACGAGGGCATAAGTCTCATCATAGTCTAATCACTCAACTTGGTTAAACCCCCTAGCTACCAATCTAGCCTTGTTCCTAGTGATTTTGCCTTGGTCATCTAGCTTGTTCCTAAAGACCCATCTTGTGGTTACAATGGTGCAATCATTGGGCCTAGGAACCAACTCCCAAACCTCACTTTTCTCAAATTGATTTAGCTCTTCTTGCATGGCTAAGACCCAATCTACATTTCCCAATGCTTCATCAATAGACTTGGGCTCTAATTGAGAGATTAAGGCTATTTGACTAATTTGGTCCCTAAAATAGGACCTAGTCCTTACTCCTTGAGTTACATCACCCACTATTTGGTCAATAGGGTGATCATGGTTATGTCTCAGGGGCCTAGAGATTGTGGGTTCATTCACTACTTCTTCCTCATCCTCTAGGGTACTTCTTACTCCCCCTAAATCATTGCTCTCCAAATGTAGGTCTTGGATTCTTTGGGCAAGGGGTTGGACCTCTTCTATATCCTTATCAATTGAGGCTTTTCTAGGGTAGGTATTTGTTGATTCATCAAAGTTAACATTTGAGGACTCCTCAATCACTTTTGTCCTTTTGTTGTAAACTCTATAACCCCTACTATTTGATGAGTACCCAACTAGAATTCCTTCATCGGTTTTTGACTCAAACTTCCTTAGGTCATCTTTGGTATTTAGAATGTAAACTTTACATCTAAAGACCCTAAAGTAGTGGACTTGTGGGACTCTTCCATTCCATAATTCAAAGGGTGTTTTTCCTAGGAACCTATGTACCAAAACCCGATTTTGAATGTAACAAGCGGTGTTAACCGCTTCGGGCCAAAAATAGCTAGGAAGGGAATATGCATTAAGCATAGTCCTAGCAGCTTCTTGCAGGGCTCGGTTTCTCCTCTCAACTACCCCATTTTGTTGAGGAGTCCTTGGGCATGAAAATTCATGCTTGTATCCATTTTCTACACAAAATTGTGTGAAACTTGAATTTTGGAACTCCCCACCGTGATCACTCCTAATTCGGTTAATTTTGAGGTGTTTTTCATTCTCTACCCTTTTACTAAATCCTATAAAGATTTCTAGGATATCATCCGTATGTTTTATAAAGAAAACCCATGTGAACCTATAAAAATCATCTACTATAACTAAACAATATTTACTCCCTACAAGTGAGGGAGTATTATGGTAATCAAATAGATCAATATGTAGGAGTTCTAATGGTAAAGTAGTAGTGGTTAGGGTTTTACCTTTGTGTGATGATTTTGATTGCTTACCCTCTTAGCATGCATCACACAATTTGGTCTTCTCATACTTGATCATAGGTAGCCCCTTCACCAACTCTTCCTTGGCCACTCTCGCAATGCTTCTCATGTTGACATGTCTAAGCCTCCGGTGCCACAACCACCCTTCTTCTTCTTTAGACATGAAACACTTAGCCAAATTGTTAGTAGCATAAGAAAGATCAAGATGATACAAGTTAGCCTCCCTAAACCCTTCTAATATAACATCATTTGACTCATTATGTTTAATCAAACACTTCCTATCATAGAATTCAACTCTAAAGCCCGCATCACATAACTGGCTTACACTAAGTAAGTTAAACTTCATGTCTTTAATTAAGAGTACTTTATGTATGGAAATTTTAGAAGATACCTCAATAGTGTCCCTACCAATAATTCTCAGTTTTCCACTATTTCCAAAGGAGACCGTCCCTTCTCTTAAGTAGCTAATAATAGTGAACTTGCTCACATCTCCGGTCATATGTCTTGAGCATCCACTATCTACTATCCACATGGTTGAGGCCTCCTTCACCTTCACCTATACAACATAGAAAACATACTCTTTTGGTACCCAAATTTTTGATCCATAAGCATCATTTTAAAATCTTTTAGGTACCCATGCCCTCTTGGTGTTTCCCTTAGCTCCTTGTCTCATAGATGCACCAATCCTACCCGTGAGTGAAACAAAGGCCACTTCCTTTGTCTTTGGCCTATATCCTAATCCGGCCTTGTTATAAACGACCCTTTAACTGTTAATTATCATATCTAGGTTGCTAGAGCCTACTTGGAATTTCCTAAGTGCCCTTGTGAGGTCATCTACCTTTTTCTTTAGTTCCCTATTTTCAGTTTCAAAACATGAAGCATGTGATGTAAGAGAACTAGCATGTAATTCTTCTTTAAGTTTTGCAGATTCTACTCTAAGTATGACAATCTCATCTTTTAGGTCCTTAATCTTACTTCTAGCTTTAGCTAAATCCATGTTAGTGCTAGAAATGATCTTAACTAATGTAGAGGAGGGTAAGTGATATACCTCACTTACCGATGCTGTTGGTGCAGGCAGCACCTAAGTCGAACCTGGGTTTTGATAATGGCAAATGGTTCAAGAGTTAAGATGTTATTGTGTGCTAATGTGTTCACTATGTGTGTAGGAAGAAGCCCTAGGTACACTAGGCAAGAAGTCCTGGCAAAGGGTTGGGCAAAGAAGTCCTGGTCAAGGACTGGGCAAGAAGACCTGACCGGAAGTCGGGCAAAGAAGTCCTGGTCGAGGACTGGGCACGAAGTCCTGGCAAGGGGCTGGGCACCGAAGACCTAAACGGAAGTTGGGCACGAAGACCTGGTCAGGTGGATCGGGCAAAAGTCCAACCGGAGGAGCCGGTTGGCAAAAGGTAAACTCTCCTGAGAGGAGTAGGTGAGGGCGGGTTCTCCGTCGAGGGAACAGTAGGCGTCGGTTCGACCTAGGGTTCCATTTGGGAGACCCAAAGTCAGAACCAAGACAGCTACGGCTGTAAAAATTAACAAATATTCTTGCTTTGTATGTTTTAGAACTAACCTTGGTTGCAGTGACTGAAGGAGTGTGTTTCTGCAACTCAGAACGCCCCAAAGGAAGGGGGCAAGTAGCTGGGCTAGGTGCCCGGGAGGTCCCGGGCGCCCAAGGTCAAAGCCAAAACAGCAGAGAAGCAACAACGCTTCAAAATCACACTGGGCTAGGCGCCCGGGAGGTCCCGGGCGCCCAAGGTCAAAGCCAAAGAGGTAATCGAAGCAAATCAGCCACGAAGCCAGCAGACCAAATCAAGCTAGGCGCCCAGGAGGTCCCGGGCGCCCCAGTCAGCTCTAGAGGCTGATTCAAAAGGGATATGCGTTGACCGAGCTGCGGATGAAGGTTCTCCGATCTGAAGGCACGTGTCAGGCGCCCCCAGTGAATCAGGCACCCCAGGAGCACTATAAAAGGGGCTCGACCCCAAGGCTTCGAAGACACAACTTTCTAACGCCAAAAAGCTTTTCGTTCAAGCGCTCTTCTCCGACAAACTCTGACTTCGAGATTCCAACGCCAACGACGACCCTCTGCTCCGAAGTACGATCCACACCCGGTGTCGGTAATGAAAAGTGTTGTTCTTTTTATTTTACTGTAATATTCTTGTACTAAAATTTGTAAACCTTTGCGCGATTATAGAATTGCCCAAAGTAAACGGTCAAGGACAGTGGGCCTTGGAGTAGGAGCCGACCGCGACTCCGAACCAAGTAAAATACATATGTTTCTGTGTGATTGCTTTTGTTTCCGCTGCATTTACTCTTTCCTTAATCCGAAGAAAATGTTTTAACGATATTCACCCCCCCCCCTCTATCGTTTCTCTCGATCCAACAAGTGGTATCAGAGCGGGGTAGCTCAAATTTCGTGCAACCACCAATTTGGGAGTTTTTTGGATTTTTACGAAAATTTTAATTTCTTTTTCTTACGAATTTTTCTTGTTAATCGAGGTTGGTGCAACACCACTCGATCGGTTCTTTTAATTATCTTGTTCCCGCACTACTAATCCAAGACCAAGTCTTGGGACAGTTTTGTTTTTGTTATTATTTCAAAATTCTAAATGACCATGCAAGAGGGTTTCAGTACAACCAGACCACCACTCTTCAGTGGAGAGGACTTCTCCTACTGGAAGAGTCGAATGGAAGTCCACCTGAAAACTCAGGTGGACATGTGGATCATAATCCAATCTGGTTTGGAAATCCTGAAAAATGCTGAAGGAGTGGCACAGCCTTACACAGAATGGGATGCCTCACTGAAAAGGAAGATCGAGGCTGATGTAAAGGCGACCCAGACACTCCAATGCGACTAACCAAAGAAGAACTGAACCGGGTGGGACCCTTCAACAGTGCGAAGGAACTATGGGGTAAGTTGATCGAACTGCACGAAGGAACCTCCGACACCCGAATCAGCAAGAGGGACATACTACTGAACAAGTTGTACACGATCAAAATGATCGACGGAGAGTCAGCAGCCCTACTCCATGCCAGAATCCAGGAGCTGATGAACGGTCTACATACAATTGGTCACAATGTAGAAAATCGTGACCTTATTAGGTGCACCCTAAACGCCTTCCCGAGAAATACTTTGTGGGCATCTATGGTAGATGCGTACAAAGTTTCAAGGGACCTATCCAAAATAAAATTAGACGAATTATTTTCTGAACTTGAATTACATGAGCAGACTAACTGCACCTTAGCCGAGAAAGGCATTGCTTTTGTTGCAGGCAAAACAGGAAAGGTGGCCAAGAAGAAGCCTCAACCTGCACCCGAGTCTGACTCAGACTCAAACTCAGAAGACAATGAAGGGGATCGACCCAAGCTGGTTCAGCTAGCCCGAGACTACTACAAGGAGCTGAAAAATCAGACCAACAGAAGAAAAGCCAGCCGAAAGAATGAAATCCGACTGAACCATCTAAAAACAAATCAAGTGTGACCTGCTTCGAATGCAACAAGAAGGGACACTACAAGTCGGAGTTCCCTAATCTGAAAGAAGCCAAGAAGACTAGAAGGAATAAGGCCCTTCAAGCAATGTGGGACGAGTCTTCCTCCGAAGAAGAAGAAGAGGCCCCACAATCAAACCTGCTCACCTTGATTGCTTCCGAAGAAATCAACATCGGATCAGAATCGGAGCCGGATGACGGAAAGCTCACCATTTCAGAAGATGGAAAATAACTGTAAGTGGTCATTCTAAAGCTGAATTAGCAGAATTAATTGCTTACCTATCTAGTAACTTGGCAAAGCCAAAATTCGAGTCGAGTCTCTCCGACAGGAAGTAAAACTCCTGAAAGAGGGAGCTGACTCTAGATCCTTAACTGAGAAGGTTCAAGAAGGAACCTCTACTCAAGTTGAAAAACTTAAGAAAGAGAACTCCTCCTTGAAAACTCAAGTCAAGGACCTTAGAGCAGCTTTGGAACGATTCACTTCGGGTTCCAAGGGTCTTGACATGATCCTTGGAAAATAGAAGTTCGTTCTAAATCGATCCGGGATAGAGTATCGAACCAAAGCTAGACAAAGGTCATACTATGCTGTATTGAACCAATCTAGACCTAAAGTTCAAGCATGGGACCCAAACTTTGCCTGAACAACCAAGCTGGACCAAACCAGTATTGGATCCCCAAGGACAAGATTCATATCTTGCCTAATCATTATCGTGGTTTTAGTCCAGGGGGAGCCAACTTAAAAACCATTTTATAGTTAAATAAATTCCTTTTCTTATTTCAAAATTGCATGCTTGCTTGTTTATTTACTTTTTGCAATTTACCATGCTTAGACCTAGGATTGGTTAGACTAAGGACTAAACTGATTGACTGAAATTCGAACAACATAGTATTGGGTGGAGGTGAGATGATAGTACGTTAGGGAAGCCATTTTGGCGGAACTAGCCGAAGCTACAGATCCAAGACCCAAACTAGTTAGACCAGAATTTCTCAAAAAGTAATCTTGAAAATGAAATTTCACTAAAAGACTTTATCAAGGAAAGGATTGATGATCCAATAAGGCTACGGCCAAAGAAGACCTTGTGCCTCGCCAAGACCTGGAAGCCAATTTTTGAAATTCAAATTCAATTTACTCTTTGTCAAATTTGAATCTAACACAAATTACAATTAATCTTAGATTCAAATATTTCTTTTTCAAAATAAATTTAAAACTAACTGTTTTTAAAATTAATTTAACTTTTCAAAATTAATCATGGTTTTTCAAAATAAATTTCTTACTTCTATTAAAACCTGTCTCACAAAAACCCGTAAGGTTAACGTGATTGATAACTCTAGATTGGGTGAGACACACTAGTTGTGAAAATCAATTTAGGCTATCCTTAATTCTAATTGGATCAAAATCAACAAAACTCTTTATGTGTAGGAACATAAAGATTTGGACCAATGGATGTTGGATAGCGGGTGCTCCAGACACATGACTGGGGACAAATTGAAATTCACCAAACTCAAGTTTAAGAACCTAGGCTCAGTAGCATTTGGCAACAATGCTACACGCAAAGTCATTGGGTCAGGTAACATTGAACTCAAATCTGATTTTGTAATTAAAAAGGTACTCTTGGTTGAGAACTTTAAATTTAACTTGCTTAGTATAAGCCAACTGTGTGATACTGGCTATGTAGTTACCTTCACCAACTCTAACTGCCTGATTAGAAACTTGCAAGACTCAGAAGTCATGCTTAAGGGCACTAGGAAAAATAACGTTTACACTATAAATCTACCCCTAGTACCAAAATGCTTCTTAACTCAGTTAGAAGAGTCAAACCTCTGGCATAGGAGATTAGGTCATACTAATCTAAGATTAATTTCAAAAATAACCCAACTTGGCCTAATTAAAGAATATCTAAAATTAAGAACCATGAAAAATTGATATGTGAATCGTGCAACCAAGGTAAACAAACCAGGTCTAATCACAAACAAATTCAATCAGACCTAACTCAAACCACACTTGAGCTCCTGCACCTTGACCTATTTGATTCACATGGAGCCAAGTCACTAAGCGAAAACCAGTACTGCTTAGTAATTATAGATGATTACTCTAGGTTTACTTGGGTTAGGTTCCTAAAGACTAAGGATGAAACCCTAAACCTATTTATTGATTTCTGTAAGATAAATACAAATCAAAATGATACCAAAATCAAAAGACTTAGGAGTGATCATGGGGGAGAGTTTGAAAATCAACGATTCAAGGAATTTTGTAGAATAAACGGATACAACCATGAATTTTCATGTCCTAGAACCCCCCAAAAAAATGGGATAGTCGAACAGAAAAATAGAACCCTATAGGAAGCCGCTAGGACTATGCTCAATGAATTTAACCTAGCTAACCAATTTTGGACAGAAGCAATTAGTACGGCTTGCTATATCCAAAATAGGGTCTTAATAACAAACGACATAATAAAACTCCCTATGAATTATACTACCATAGACTTCCAAACCTACATTACCTAAGGGTCTTTGGGTGCAAAGTCCATATCCTAAACACCAAGGACTATCTAGGTAAATTCCAATCTAAGTCAACCTCAGGGGTCTTCTTAGGATATTCAACAACAAGTAGAGCCTATAGGGTTTACAATAAACAAACTAACAAAATTGAAGAAACAACAAATCTAATAACCCAGAATTAAATCCATCAAATATTAATCATGAAGATAATGCACAAATTATTGAACCACTAGTTGAACCTCTAAATGAATTAACTATTGAACCAACTACTGAGTCAATTGAACCAATAATTGAACCAACCCAAATAGTGTTGGTGCAGGAAGCACCATATCAAACCTTGTTTTGATATTGGCAAAGGATTCAAAGTTAAGTTTGTTTGTGATCTAACAATGTTACTCAAGTGTGCAGGAAAAGTCCTAGCGAAGGGCTGCTAGGCACCTGGCGAAGGGCTGCCAGGAAACAAAGTCCTAGCGAAGGGATGCTAGGCACCTGGCGAAGGGCTGCCAGGAAACAAAGCCCTAGCGAAGGACTGCTAGGCACCTGGCGAAGGAATGCCAGGATACAAAGCCCTAGCGAAGGAATGCTAGGCACCGGGCGAAGGACAGCTCGGTATCCAAGACCTGGCAATGGACCGCCAGGTAAAAGTCCAACCAGAGGAGCGGTTGGCATCAGGTACATTCTCCCGAGAGGAGTAGGTGAGGACGCGTTCCCCGTCGAGGGAACAGTAGGCGTCGGTTCGACCTAGGGCTCCATTTGGGAGGCCCAAAGTCAGAACCAAGACAGCTAAGGCTGTATAAACATAATACACTATTGTTTTATATTGTTTTGGACTAACCCTGGATGCAGGACCAAAGGAACGTGAGTCTGCAGCTCAGAATGCCCAAAGGAGAGAGGCAAGTAGCTGAGCAGGGCGCCCTCATTGTCCCGGGTGCCCCCAGGGGCAACACAAAACAAGCGAAGCAACAAAGGGTTCGGCTAACCACTGGCCGGGGCGCCCCCAGCAGCCAGGGCGCCCTCAGCAGCCAGGGCGCCCTCAGTGCCCAGGGCGCCCCGCGCCTACACCAGCGAAGCTGATCACCCTTATCCAGCCGAGAAGCCCGCGCTGAAGGAGTCAAGCAGGGCGCCCCCAGCGTCCAGGGCGCCCCCAGCGTCCAGGGCGCCCCCAGTGTCAAACCTCATCCCTATTCGAGTGGGATAGAGGTTGACCGAGCGAAGCTCGGATCGCGTGACACGTGGGGGGGCGCCCCCGACGTCCAGGGCGCCCCGAGGTGTTATAAATAGCACCCAACGCCCAGGCTTTCAGCAACGACTTCAATTCAACGCTTCGACGCTCTTCTGCTCCCGCGCTCTACTCCGGAAACCTCCCAACACGAGCTGACGACGTCCCTCCGCTTCTAAAAGTCAACCTACCTCGGACGTCGGTAACAAAAGAGCGATCTTTTAATTTTGTGCTTATTACACTGCTATTGTAATCAATTCTTGTAAACTGTTTTTGCGCCTCATATAGAATTGCCCAAAATAAACGGTCAACGACCGTGGGCCTTGGAGTAGGAGTCGACTTAGGCTCCGAACCAAGTAAAAAATAACTGTGTTTGCGTTGTGTGTTTTTATCTTCTGTTGTGCAATTGCTCTTATTTTAAATCCGAACGATTTTCGATATTCACCCCCCCCCTCTATCGGTTCTCTCGCTCCAACAAGTGGTATCAGAGCGGGGTAGTTCAAACTTGGTGCAACCACCAGTTTGAAAGTTTTTCGGATTTACAAAATTTTAAATCTTATTTCCTTTCTTTCTAGTTAATCAACATCACTCGATTTTTTTTCGCCTTTTATTTTAAAATAAAAAATATCTGTAGGTGGAATTTTCAATTTTGAATTCTCATTTTTTCACCATAAGTTAGAATTGTTAAAATAATCAATTTTTGAAAATTTGTCATAAACTTTTTTATTATTATTTTAATATTATTTTTTCTCAAAATTCGTGCTACCATAATTCGAGCAAAGTTTTTTTACATTGACTTCTTACTTTTTCATCATTAATCAGAAGTAATAAAATCAACATTTTCAAAAATTTGTCATAATTTGTTTTATTATTTTACCTCGAAATTCGTGTAATATTTTTTGGGCTATATCGTTTCTCTCCCGCACTACTAATCCAAGACCAAGTCTTGGTACATCTCTTCTATTTCTCTTGTGTGCAAGGTTTAAACTAAATGGCCAACCAAGAATGGAACAGTGCACGTCCACCGCTATTCTCCGGCAAGAACTTCATTTTTTGGAGAAGTCAAATGGAGTCCCTTCTGAAGGCCCACATGGACTTATGGCGGATCATCCAAATGGGATTCTCTTTTCCCGTAGAAGATGAGTCATCAATCGAGTGGGATAAACTGGATGAACACACCCTCAATCAAATCGAGACCGATGCAAGGGTAACTGCAGTCCTACAATGTGGCCTAACCAAGGAGCAACTCGAGCTAGTAGGTCCATGCAGATGTGCTAGAGAAATCTGGGAAAAATTGGCTAACCTTCATCAAGAGATCTCAGATGAAGAAGACGATCAGGTAAATTATCTTGCCCTTTCAGTCCAAGCACAAACAGCCGAGTCAGAGTCTGAACCCGAATCCAAAATCGAACCAGAATTAGACGACGAATTGACTGAGACAGTAACCAATTTCGAATTCTTTTCAAAATTAGAATTAAATAATCAAACAGATACTATAATGGTCGAGGAAGGTGTAAATTTTATTGCAGGGAAAACTCCTAAAGAACCACCAAAGAAGGAGCTTCAACCAGTAACCGAGTCCGACTCAGACACAGAATCAGAAGATGAGCCTAGATCCGAGGCGGCAAGAATCAAGGGGTAGATTCCCAATAAAGAACCAAAAGGTAAAAGTGTAAATTCAAATTTTAATCATGTAATTTGTTACACATGCAGGGAGAGAGGGCACTACCAAAGTGAGTGTCCTACTCGTACGATTCGAACGACACCACCGACGGCGACAAAGGAATCAGTTCCAAAAGCACGAAAGGACAAAAGTCGCATTCAATGCTTCAAGTGCCAGGAGTTCGGGCATTACAAAAGTGAATGCACAGATAAAAGAGCTACCAAGAATGCCAGATAAACAATCAACAAAGGTAAATTTACAGTATTTGAAAATCCGTTATTTACCTTGAATAATGTGATTGATTCATGTAACTTAATTAAAGCAAATTTCAGAAAATTGAAACAAGAAAATGAAACCCTAAAACATAAGGTCAATAAGTTAGAAAATTTAATTCATAATCTTGCTGATTTCGAAAATCCGGAGTATTACTCCAATTGTGACCTTACTTAGACAATTGTTTGTTTTAATTATGTGTTTCTTTTTACTTCTTTTTGTTGTTTTTGCTTAGAATTAGGATCGGTTAGTATAAGGACTAAATCAGTTAATTGAAATTTGAACAACATAGTATTAGGTGGAGGTGAGATGATAGTACGTTAGGGAAGCCATCTTGGCGAAACTAGCCGAAGCTATCGATCCAAGACCCAAACTAGTTAGACCAGAATTTTTCAAAAAGTAATTTTGAAAATGAAATTTCACTAAACGGCTTTGTCAAGGAAAGGGTTGATGATCCAATAAGGCTACGGCCAAAGAAGGTCTAGTGCCTCGCCAAGACCTGGAAGCTAATTTTTGAAATTCAAATTCAAGTTACTTCTTGTCAAATTCAAATCTAACACAAATTTCAATTGATCGTAGATTCAAACACTCTTTTTCAAAATAAATTCAAAACTAATTGCTTTTCAAAATTAATTTAACATTTTCAAAATTAATCGTGATTTTTCAAAATAACTTCGTATTTCTACTAAAATTTGTCTCATAAAACTCATAAGGTTAACATGCTTGATCACGTAGAACTGGGTGAGACATCTAGGACCTAAAAGCATAATTCACTATCCTTTTAAATAAAAAGGTGTGCAAAAGTTATTCAAAATTATCTCTATTTGGCAAATTAATTTAGTTTACTGTACCCTATTTTTTCAAAATAGTGAATTTCATGTAAATATCACAATAGACACATGTTAGATAGAATCTAAGGCTTGTTTGATTTAGTTATTAATCTGTCAAACTTAGTAAACTGAGTTAACCTTGGTCAACATAGTCAAACCCTAGTCAACCTGGTCAACACTGAAGTCCCTTAAGGAACTTAGATAAAAGACAGACTATGTCGAATACAGGGGGAGTTCTTGTTAAATTTTTTTTGAAAAATTCAAATTTTTCAAAAACCTTATACTTTAAAACTTAGAGTTCTTTTTCAAAACGTTTTGAAGTACCATAAACTCAAAACTTTCAATTTGTTGGTACTCAAACTAAAAACCCTCGATATCACTATCTTGTTGAAAAATTATCATCATGATTTTTGAAAAATGTGCTATCATGTCAAGTTATGTTTTCAAAAATTTATCTTGAAAGTTATCATACTCAGATTGTTCAAAATTATTCTTTTGATTTTAATAAACCCTAAAGACACAGAGGAAAGTCCACTTCATGATCTACAAGGACTCCTAGGATGTGTCAAATTTAGGGGGAGTTTAAGTCAAAAGAATTTCTAAAATATTTTTTTAATAATTATTTGTTTTGAAGTTATTAGATAATTCTTATAATTTAAATCAAACCTTAAAACTCAGAGGAAGATCGCTTGTAGTCAACAAGCTTCCTAGGACTGGGTCTTATTTAGGGGGAGATCAAACTGAAAAGAATTATTGAATATTTTCAAAATTATATGTTTTCATGCACTACACGTTTAAAATCCTTTTGAAAACTTGAATAATTTTTCTTTCAAAAACTATTAGTTTATCTTTCAAAATTCTTGTGGCTTATGAAATTATTTTTGAAATAATGTTTACTTGGGTTGAAGAAATTTCCAGGACACTTAGGAAAATGTCCTTGTAGTCAACAAGATTTCCTAGGATTGTGTCAGACTGGAAAAAAAACCTAGTCAAGTAAAATAGTATGTTTTCAAAAAGCATAATACTTTTCAAAGATTATTTATATTTTTTAAAGTCTAATAGTTTTCAAAAACAATACTTAGACTTTCCAAAAGGGCTCAATTTATTTTTTTTAAAAAAAATATACTTATATTTTCAAAAAAAATTGCATAATATCTTTCAAAGTGACTTATATTTTTTTTTGAGTACTTGCATCTCTCAAAAAGATCAATATCTTTTAAAGTACTTGCAGTTTTTAAAATATTCAAAACAAGTAAGCTTATTGATTAAATATTTTTTGTCATGCATGGACTCAATGAAAATATACACTTGACTCCAATTCTAATTTTTTTTAGCATGATTCTTCATTCTTTCAAAATGCTGTTATCATTTTTAACATTATTCTCTCACTCAAATATTTATGTTTTCAAAACCCATGAGCTCTGATACACAAATTTTAAATATTTTTCAAAATACACAAAGTATTTCTAAGCAAATTCGTCTAAGTGTGCAAATTATTTTTAAACAAAATTTTCCCAATTCTCAAAGTTAAACTCTTTTTGGAAATTTGACTTCAAAATTTTGCCTAAGTTTTGCAAAGCCTTGTAAGTAAAAGTTGTTTAACAAAATGTAGGTTTGCAAAATTTTTTAAAATTTTTACCTTGTTCACCCATGTTTGTTTTTGATATATGTCAAAGGGGGAGGAAAGGTCAAAGTTAAGTATTTTATAACACAAGTATTTAGGATTTAGGGGGAGTGTGAGAAGAGTGTGAGAAATAAAGGATTTTTTGAGAAATCTTACCTTATGTTATTAACTGTTATAAAGTTAACGTTGAATTGTGTAAAATTGCTATACTTCATTTTTACCTTATGTTCTTAAACTGTTGTAATTTTTTACTTAACTTTGAATCGTGTTGCCATAAATCAAAAAGGGAGAGATTGTTGGTGCAGGAAGCACCATATCAAACCTTGTTTTGATATTGGCAAAGGATTCAAAGTTAAGTTTGTTTGTGATCTAACAATGTTACTCAAGTGTGCAGGAAAAGTCCTAGCGAAGGGCTGCTAGGCACCTGGCGAAGGGCTGTCAGGAAACAAAGTCCTAGCGAAGGGCTGCTAGGCACCTGGCGAAGGGCTGCCAGGAAACAAAGCCCTAGCGAAGGGTTGCTAGGCACCGGGCGAAGGACAGCTCGGTATCCAAGACCTGGCAACGGACTGCCAGGCAAAAGTCCAACCAGAGGAGCGGTTGGCATCAGGTACATTCTCCCGAGAGGAGTAGGTGAGGACGCGTTCCCCGTCGAGGGAACAGTAGGCGTCGGTTCGACCTAGGGCTCCATTTGGGAGGCCCAAAGTCAGAACCAAGACAGCTAAGGCTGTATAAACATAATACACTATTGTTTTATATTGTTTTGGACTAACCCTGGATGCAGGACCAAAGGAACGTGAGTCTGCAGCTCAGAATGCCCAAAGGAGAGAGGCAAGTAGCTGAGCAGGGCGCCCTCATTGTCTCGGGCGCCCCCAGGGGCAACACAAAACAAGCGAAGCAACAAAGGGTTCGGCTAACCACTGGCCGGGGCGCCCCCAGCAGCCAGGGCGCCCTCAGCAGCCAGGGTGCCCCGAACGCCCAGGGCGCCCCGCGCCTACACCAGCGAAGCTGATCACCCTTATCCAGCCGAGAAGCCCGCGCTGAAGGAGTCAAGCAGGGTGCCCCCAGTGTCAAACCTCATCCCTATTCGAGTGGGATAGAGGTTGACCGAGCGAAGCTCGGATCGCGTGACACGTGGGGGCGCCCTCGACGTCCAGGGCGCCCCAAGGTGCTATAAATAGCACCCAACGCCCAGGCTTTCAGCAACGACTTCAATTCAACGCTTCGACGCTCTTCTGCTCCCGCGCTCTACTCCGGAAACCTCCCAACACGAGCCGACGACGTCCCTCCGCTTCTAAAAATCAACCTACCTCGGACGTCGGTAACAAAAGAGCGATCTTTTAATTTTGTGCTTATTACACTGCTATTGTAATCAATTCTTATAAACTGTTTTTGCGCCTCATATAGAATTGCCCAAAGTAAACGGTCAACGACCGTGGGCCTTGGAGTAGGAGTCGACTTAGGCTCCGAACCAAGTAAAAAATAACTGTGTTTGCATTGTGTGTTTTTATCTTCCGCTGTGCAATTGCTCTTATTTTAAATCCGAACGATTTCCGATATTCACCCCCCCCCCCTATCGGTTCTCTCGCTCCAACAAATAGTTGAACCAAATATTGAACCGAACCGTCCATCCGGACCTGAGGCTGAACCAAGCAATAGAAGAACTAAGAAACCCAAACTCAGTCATCCAACTGATCAAATTATGGGTGATCCAACCTTAGGAGTCAGAACTAGGTCTTCCTATAGAAATCCTAGTCAGATTGCACTAATTTCGAAAATTGAACCTAAGACTATAGAGGAAGCCTTACCTGATCCAAATTGGATCATAGCAATGCAAGAGGAGTTATCCCAATTTGAAAGGAACCAAGTCTGGGAACCAGTACCTAAACCTGAGGGCAAATCCATTATTGATACTAAGTGGGTGTTTAGGAATAAGCTAAATGACCAAGGGGAAATAGTTAGAAATAAAGCATGCTTGGTAGCTAAAGAGTTCAGTCAAGTCGAAGGGTTAGACTATGACGAAACCTATGCCCCAGTAGCTAGACTTGAATCCATAAGAATGTTACTAGCCTTTGCAGCCCATAAAGGGTTTAAACTCTACCAAATGGATGTAAAGACAACTTTTCTGAATGGGTTTATTAGGGAAGAAGTCTATGTAGGACAACCCCCCGGTTTTGAGGACTTAGAAAAACTTGACCATGTTTACAGACTCAATAAGGCATTGCATGGACTAAAACAAGCACCTAGGGCCTGGTATGAATGCCTATCAACCTACCTCATTTCTAAGGAATTTAAACAAGGACAAATTGACTCAACTCTTTTTATTAAGACCTTAGAAAAAAACATCTTTATTGCACAAATCTACGTTGACGATATAATTTTTGGATCCACCAACTCAAATTTCTTAAAAGAATTCGTAAAAATAATGGAAAACGAATTTGAAATGAGCTTAGTTGGTGAGCTCAACTTCTTTTTAGGATTACAGATTAAGCAAACTAGGGATGGAAATTATGTCCATCAATCCAAATATGCTAAGGAGTTAATAAAGAAATTTAAAATGGATAACTCCAAAAGCATAAGTACCCCTATGGCCACAAATGTAAAAATAGATAGTGACCCTGATGGTAAACCTGTAGACTTTAAACTATATCGAAGTATGATTGGTAGTCTACTGTACCTTACAGCTAGCAGACCTGATATCCTTTTCGCTGTAGGAATGTGCGCTAGATACCAAACCTGTGCTAAGGAAACACACTTAGCAGACCTAAAAAGAATACTTAGATACATCAAGGGTACCCTAAATGTAGGGATTTGGTATTCTAGAACCTCAACTTTTGACCTATCAGGATATTTGAATTCTGACTATGTTGGTTACAAACTAGATAGAAAGAGTACAAGTGGAAGCTGCCAACTTTTAGGAAACTGTCTAGTGAGTTGGTGCAGCAGAAAGCAACACTATGTAGCTCTATCCACAACCGAAGTTGAGTATGTTGTTTTAGGAGAGTGTGTAGCACAACTCTTATGGATGATGCACACTCTTAAAGACTTCCAGCTTGACTACACTCAAACCCAAGTCTACATTGATAATATAAGTTCAATTAATTTAACTAAGAACTCAATCCAACACTCTAGAACTAAACACATAGAAGTCAAACACCACTTCGTAAGAGATCATATAGCCAGGGGTGAGATAGTCCTTAAGCATATAGACTCAAAATCCAACTTAGTTGATATCTTCACCAAACCCTTACCTGAGTCCAAGTTCAGTTCATTAAGAAGGCAGTTAGGATTATACTTGGTAGAATAGGACTGCTTTAATTATGGTTCTTTTCAGAAACCGTTTTATTTCCTTTTTAATCTGAAAAATCAATTCTTACTTAATTTGCAAAGTCATTTTCTTTATTCATTTAAAATGATTTCCCGACTTAGCTTTTTTAAAAAACTTATCCCCCTTCAAAACTAGGGCTTTTTCGCAAATGGAATTAGCCTAGGCCTACATGCACCTATAGATCTAGAAGCCAGCATCTCACAAGTACCTTAGGGTACTTTTAATTGATAACCTAGACTGGGTTGAGATGCTTAGGTCTTTGCCTTAATTCAAGATGCATTAAGTCAGTGCATCTGCAGTAATTGGGGCACTAAATACCAATTAAACAGTAATCAGGTTAAGTATCAAGTTTAGAAAATCTAACTTGAACAGATCACTTAACTTGACTAACTCTAGCGAAAGCTACAGTTTATAACAGTTAGTAAGTAGCTAACTGGGTTAGACAGGACCCGAAAGAGAAAATTTAAATTGATTCGGTCCAGTGTATACTTAGAATTGGTTCAGTACAGTACCTTACTTCTATTACTCAGTGTTTTTGCTATATTTTTTTGATATATGGCAAAGGGGAAGAGATTGGAAAGGAGAAAAAAGAAGATTTTAAAATTTTTCTCTAAAAATTTAATTTTTTCAAAATTTTTATCTCTTTTTTCAAAAAGTAAAGGTCTTTAAAATACTTAACTCAAAATTATCTTCGAAATTCTTCTAAGTACTTAAGTTCCTTTTGAAAGTTAATTTCTTGTTTTCGAAAACATGCTAAGTACTTAACTCAAAAGTATCTTCAAAATTCTTCTAAATACTTAAGTTCCTTTTTAGAGTGAATTTCTTGTTTTCAAAAACATTTTAAGTACTTACTCTAAATTTCTCTGATAGAAAATTTTCTAAGTGTTAATTTCAAAATTCCCTTGAAAATTTTCTAAGTGCTAAAAATGTTGAAAATTTTTGCACAACTCAAAATATGTTAGAAAATTTTCTAACTTAAAAATTTCGTTTTGAAAATTTTCTAAGTATTGAAAACCTGAAAAAAAAATTACAAAGACTTAGAAATTTTTTCAAAATCCCCACGAACGTTTGAAAAACACAAGGGGAGATTTCTTCCAGGGGGAGGAATTAAAACTGATATTTTTTATGTATGTTTAAACTTAACTTTTTGAACCGGGTTGCTATAAATCAAAAAGGGGTAGATTGTTGGTGCAGGCATCACCTAAGTTGAACCTGAGTTTTGATAATGGCAAAGGGTTCAAGAGTTAAGATGTTATTGTGTGCTAATGTGTTCACTAAGTGTGCAGGAAGAAGCCCTAGGTACACTAGGCAAGAAATCCTGGCAAAGGGTTGGGCAAAGAAGTCCTGGTCAAGGACTGGGCAAGAAGACCTGACCGGAAGTCGGGCAAAGAAGTCCTGGTCGAGGACTGGGCACGAAGTCCTGGCAAGGGACTGGGCACCAAAGACCTAAACGGAAGTTGGGCACGAAGACCTGGTCAGGTGGATCAGGCAAAAGTCCAACCGGAGGAGCCGGTTGGCAAAATGTAAACTCTCCTGAGAGGAGTAGGTGAGGGCGCGTTCTCCGTCGAGGGAACAGTAGGCGTCGGTTCGACCTAGGGTTCCATTTGGGAGACCCGAAGTCAGAACCAAGACAGCCACAACTGTAAAAATTAACAAATATTCTTGCTTTGTATGTTTTGGAACTAATCTTGGTTGCAGGGACCGAAGGAGTGTGTTTCTGCAGCTTAGAACGCCCCAAAGGAAGGGGCAAGTAGCTGGGCTAGGCGCCCGGGAGGTCCCGGGCGCCCAAGGTCAAAGCCAAAACAGCAGAGAAGCAACAACGCTTCGAAATCACACTGGGCTAGGCGCCCGGGAGGTCTCGGGCACCCAAGGTCAAAGCCAAAGAGGTAATCGAAGCAAATCAGCCACGAAGCCAACATACCAAGTCAAGCTAGGTGCCCAGGAGGTCCCGGTCGCCCCAATCAGCTCCAGAGGCCGATTCAGAAGGGATAAGCGCTGACCGAGCTGCGGATGAAGGTTCTCTGATCTGAAGGCACGTGTCAGGCGCCCCCAGCGAATCAGGCGCCCCCAGGAGCACTATAAAAGGGGCTTGACCCCAAGGCTTCGAAGACACAACTTTCTAACGCCAAAAAGCTTTTCGTTCAAGCGCTCTGCTCCGGCAAACTCCCGACTTCGAGATTCCAGCGCGAACGACGATCCTCTGCTCCGAAGTACGATCCACACCGGGCGTCGGTAACAAAAAGTGTTGTTCTTTTTATTTTACTGTAATATTCTTGTACTAAAATCTGTAAACCTTTGCGCGATTATAGAATTGCCCAAAGTAAACGGTCAAGGACCGTGGGCCTTGGAGTAGGAGCCGACCGCGACTCCGAACCAAGTAAAATACTTGTGTTTCTATGTGATTGCTTTTATTTCCGCTGCATTTACTCTTTCCTTAATTTGAAGAAAAAGTTTTAACGATATTCACCCCTCCCCCCTCTATCGTTTCTCTCGATCCAACAGATGCTTCTGACTCGAATGATGATGAAGAGGTGCTCTCATCTTCACTTCTTGAACTTCTTTCATCATCTGATGAATCTGAGTGGTCCATTGCCATGAGAGCAAAGTGTGAAACTTGCTCTTCTTCCTCCTCCGAGGTTGATGGATCATCCCAGTGTTGGATCGAGAAATGCGAGAGAGGGGGGGGTGAATGTCGCAATTCGTTCGGATTTAAAAAGAGCGGGTGCGCAGCGGAAATAAAAGAGAACACAATAACGCAAACACAGCTGGTTTACTTGGTTCGGAGCCTGGGTCGACTCCTACTCCAAGGCCCACGGTCGTTGACCGTTTTCTGCGGGCAATTCTATAAGTTCGCAAAAGTTTACACACAGATAATAATAAAAATATTCTCGTAAACTTAAATACAACTCTTGTTACCGACGTCCGTGAAGATTGAAGTTCTGGAGCAGCGGGACGTCGTCGGCTTGAGTTGGCAGCTTTCTGAAGCGTGTCGTGGAAGCAGAAGAGCGTAGAATTGTCGAAGGAATTAGTTATCTTTGAAGAGGGTCGAGGCCCTCTTTATATAGGGCAGGGGGCGCCCGACATGCTCGGGGCGCCCCCCACGTGGCTCTTGATCCGGCGAGCCCTCTGGTCAAGGCTGATCTCTTCATCTTCGGGATCAGCTTTGACCGAGGCGCTCGACGCGCGCGGGGCGCCCGATTGACCGGTCAAAGCGTCATCTTCAGGGCTTCGCGAGAGTGAGCTGCAGCAGCCTTCAGTGGCGTGGCACAGTGGGCGCCCGAGACACGCGGGGCGCCCGACATGCGGGGCGCCTGACACACGCGGGGCGCCCCCAATTGCGCTGCTGTCGGGGCGTTTACCTCTCTGCTGACTTTGGGTTGACTCTGGGGCGCCCGACACATCCGGGGCGCCCTGCTCAGCTACGGCCTCACTCCTTTGAGGCTCTCTGAGCTGCAGAAACACAGTCCTTCGGTCCTGCATCCAGGGTTAGTCCAAAACAGCAAATAATAAGTTAGTTAAAACAGCCTTAGCTGTCTTGGTTCTGACTTTGGATCTCCAAAATAGAGCCCTAGGTCGAACCGACGCCTAATGTTCCCTCAAGGGGAACGCGTCCTCACCTACTCCTCTCGGGAGAATTTACCTGGTGCCAACCGGATTCTCCAGTTGGACTTTTGCCCGGCAGCCCTTCGCCAGGTCTTGGTTTTCACCTAGCAGCCCTTCGCCAGGACTTGGTTTTCGCCTAGCAACCCTTCGCCAGGACTTGGTTTTCGCCTAGCAGCCCTTCGCCAGGACTTGGTTTTCGCCTAGCAGCCCTTCGCCAGGACTTGGTTTTTGCCCAGCAACCCTTCGCCAGGACTTGGTTTCCTGACAGCCCATCGTCAGGTGCCTAGCAGCCCTTCGCTAGGACTTTGTTTCCTGCACTCTCAAGTAGCATTGTTAGACAACAATTAACCCTTAACTTTGAATCCTTTGCCAATATCAAAACAAGGTTCGATCTGGTGCTTCCTGCACCAACACCCAGGTCGCCTTAAGGTTGGTGGCACCCTTCTCCTTTCCCTTCGACCTCTTCTTGTCACCTTTCTTCTTCTCCTCCTTCTTGTCATCTCTTCTCTTCAGTTGAGGACACTCGTTCTTTATGTGTCCCTCTTGGTGGCAGTTGTAGCAGATGATATCCTTGGCCTTACCTTTGCCTTTGGACCCTTTCCTAACATAAGATTTGTTAGAGAAACTTTTGAACGCCTTACGCATCTTTCTTTCCATGAATGCCTCTTGGTCGCTATCCATGGAGGCACTGGATTCCTCTGAGTCGGATGAGGAGGAGTAGACCACCTTCTTCTTCTCCTTCCTCTTCTTCTTCTCCTTTTCTATAATAAAAGCAATTCCCTTCTCTTTGGCCGAGATGTTAGCTTGCTCGTGCAGTTCAAATTCACAGAATAGATCATCTAATTTAACTATGGGCAAATCCCTCGATACTTTGTAGGTATCAACCATGGATGCCCATAAGGTAGTTCTTGGGAAGGCTTGTAGGACATACCTGACGATATCTCGGTTCTCGATCTTTTCTCCAATCACGTGGAGCTCGTTGATGACCTCCTTCACCCTTCCATGCAGCTGGCTGACAGTCTCGTTGCTCTTCATGGATAGGGATTGGAGTCGGGCCACGAGCAAGTCCTTCTTTGCTCTTCTGGACTCGTTTGACCCTTCGTTCAGTTCCACCAATTTGTCCCACAATTCCTTGGCGCTCTTAAACGACCCCACTTTGTTGAGTTGCTCCTTTGAGAGCCCGCACTGCAGTGTGATGGTGGCCATGGCATTTGACTGCGCCCTCTTCATGACCTCTTTCGACCAGGATCCCATCGGTGTCAGTTCTCCTCTTTCATCGACGGGAGCATCGAATCCATCTGCAATGCTAATCCAATTTTCAATATCGTTCATAAGGTAATATTGCATCCTACCTTTCCAGTACGCGAAGTCGTTCCCGTCGAAGAAGGGTGGTCGTGCAGTGTTGTATCCCTCTTGAAATGTCATTTCACTTGCTCTGATTGACGGTGAGTTCTTCCAAACGAACCGGCTCTGATACCAACTGATAGCTCGACTGGCGTGCTAGAGGGGGGGTGAATAGTACTTTTTCGTTGAATCTCTACAAGGTTGTTAGCGTAGCGGAAACAATAATATGCAAAAGACAATAAATCAATGCTAACAACAAA
Organism: Boesenbergia rotunda; assembly: GCA_024364735.1. Classification (NCBI taxonomy): domain Eukaryota; kingdom Viridiplantae; phylum Streptophyta; class Magnoliopsida; order Zingiberales; family Zingiberaceae; genus Boesenbergia; species Boesenbergia rotunda. The sequence goes on along the minus strand of JAGFNQ010000703.1, from coordinate 128,650 downwards.
AGTTTACTTGGTATCCACCCAGATGGGTGACTAATCCAAGGATCCACGCACGTACACCACATCCACTATGAAAAATCTCCTTCAGGTGGAGAAACCTTTACAGTGGTTGTGTCTTCCTCTTTACAAAATGTAGTGAATAAGAGAGAGGGGGGTGAATATAGCCAGACACTTAAACTATACCCCTTTTGAAATTCTGCACCTCAAATGTTAGTAGCACAGTGGAAGCCAAAAGAAAAACAGAGTATGCAGAAATGAAAACACTAAGCTAAGAGCAAACACAAGAACGCTAACAAGAGGATTTACAAGGTTCGGGGATAACTTGCCCCTACTCCTTGGCGTGCCCTTAAGGTGGGTGATCCCTTGATCGTCGGCAGATCAAGCCCCGGAAAATCCGGATAGAAAGCAACCTCCTTCTCGGTGGAGTAACCTCTCCACAGCATTTCAACAGAGATATAGTTTTAAGCACAATGAAACTCAAGAAAGATCTTACTTAGCACTTAGAACAGACAAGAACACAAACAAGCTTCTCTCGAGCTCCACCCAGCGCAGATCTCACGCAAGAACACCCTTCTTCGTGTCTTCTCGCTGATGAACTCAAGCTCCTCGTTCCTTCTTTCAAGTGCCCAAGTAACCGATGGTTGCCTCAAAGATCACAGTTGCTTGCTCAAAAATGATGGAAGTAATCGCACAAGCACAAGAATGCAGTGAGAAGAAGTCGCAGTAAGCTCTAGCGAGAAGTTCCTTTATCTCCACTTCTCCGCTATGCAGCTTAAGTCTTCTCCACTAGCGCCAGGTCATAGCCATCTCCCTGCAGCCTCCAGCTGCTCACCTACAATGCTCAGCTACCACTGAACTCTTCCTGGACTCCCTGAGCTTCCCTCAGCCAAGCTCCAGTCAGCAGCTCCAGTCTGCAGCTCCAACCGTTGCAACCTGAGATGGCAAATGAACAAACCTGCTCCAAGGAAAGGCCTCCTTTGACTCTCCTTGAGTGTTTGAATCCATCCCTGTCACCTGCAGCTTAATCAGACTATTAGCACAGCATATCAAGCAGAAAATCAAGTATTAGAGATCAAGTGCAGAGAATCAGATACGTTCAGACGCGATCAAAGCGTCTGACTATGCAATTTGAATTAAAGTGATCGGTCATTGGACCGATCAGAAAGCCTCCTGATCGGTCACCAGACCGATCAGGCTGGGTTCAGACCGATCAGGCTCCATCCTGATTGGTCCCCAACGCACAATCAGAAATCACGATTTCTCTGGGACTCTCCTGACCGATCACCAGACCGATCCCAGGTTGTGGATCGATCACCAGACCGATCCACCCCTTTGTCGGGCGATTTCTGAGCTTCGCAGTCCAACCCTCCTGTTCGGTCACCAGACCGATCAGATCATGCTCAGACCGATCAAGCTCCGCCCTGATCGGTCATAGTGAGGAACTCGCGACACCTGATTGTTCTCCGGAATGGTCTGAACAGTGTTCCAGATCGGTCACCAGACCGATCAGGAGCAGATCAGCAGGGGAACTCAACTCACTGTGGGCTCCCTGATCGGTCACCATACCAATCAGGAGCTGTGCAGTGAGTGAATCACATACTCCCTGATCGGTCACCAGACCGATCAGTCATCGCTGGATCGGTCACCCGACCGATCCACGAAGGAGCACCATGCCAATCTCCCTGATCGGTCACTAGACCGATCCAGGGGCTCCAACCTAGCCCAACAAGCTAGGGTTTCACCCAACCTAGCCCTCCAATCTAGAACCTGACCCTCCAAGCTAGGATTTTTCACCTAACCCTCCAAGTTGGGACTTTTCACCTAACCCTCAAGTTAGGACTTTTCACCTAGCCCTCCAAGCTAGGACTTTTCACCCAACCTTCCAAGTTAGGACTTTTCCACACCTAGCCCTCCAAGCTAGGATTTTTCACACCTAACCCTCCAAGTTGGGACTTTTCACCTAACCCTCCAAGTTAGGACTTTTCACCTAGCCCTCCAAGCTAGGACTTTTCACCCAACCTTCCAAGTTAGGACTTTTCCACACCTAGCCCTCCAAGCTAGGATTTTTCACACCTAACCCTCCAGGTTAGGATTTCTCCACACCTAGCCCTCCAAGCTAGGATTTTATCAAACCTAGTCCCACTAGGTATGCCTAGTCCCCAAGACCAGGACTTAAATCCAATCATAATCATAATCATCAACCTAAACTAAAATCGATGTTAACACCAAAACAACAATCAGGGTCAGACTACATCAACACAATGAATGTATTTTTCAAATCCAAATAGATACCAGTTCCTAAATAAAGCCTAAAAACACTAATAGACTCGACTACAGCCTTCTTTTCATTCCCCGTATAGATGTATCTCTCACCATCAAGCAGAAGTCAGCTCCTAAGACAACCCTGCATAGTGACACTTATGTGAGTAGTAGCACCAGTATCTATCCACCAAGTGTCAGTGGGTACAATAGCTAAATTGACTTCTGAACTAACAAAGTTGAGAAGTTTGTCTCCAGAATCTACAGTTTATTTTCCTTTTCCTTTGTTATTGATCCTCTTTCGCTTCTTGCTCGTACTTTGAGAATCAAATGCTAAGTGAGCACTTTCAGATGTCTCTATAATGTACTCTCTTATGTTTCTTTTACCACTGTACCGCATGGTTACCAACTTCATAAGAAGTGTAGTAATCTCGACCTTTTCATTTTAGGTGAATCAGTCTGCCAGTTAGTTAAGGAAACTCCTAGCAGCTTCACTCTCTGTTATTGAGCCCTTTATTTGTGCCGGTATGGAAAGCTTCATGATGCTTAGACTCATGCGATTTGATTTCTCCCACAGCTGAAATTCAACCCTCTACTCTATAGTGCTAGCATTGGTCAAAGGTGCGGGACGATCATTCCTTAATGCATAGTCCAAGTCCATGTAGCCTAAGACTACTATCACGTATTCTTTCCATTCAGCAAAATTCAAACCAGTTAATGTTGGGATGTTATTAATGTTGACAGTTACAAATTACACTGAAATTAAAAAAAGAAAAATTTATTTAAGCTCACGATTTAACTAAAGCTAAGAACATATATATATATATATAATAAAATTATGCAAATAAATAAAATTTTAAATGCATATAAATGGGCTCCTTATGAGATACCAAATACAACATTGCATTTTAATGTGTAGATTAAAATATAATTTGTTAGCGGTACTCTCTGATATAACTTAACCTTTAATTGGCCACACAATGTGCCTTCCTTTGGGCCGACCCATTATGTGCATAATATGAAACTTTATATGAGTTATATTTTTGGTCCATAGCTTACAACAACTTTAATCTGTCACGCAATATGTCTTCCTTTGGGCCGACATATTTTTGTGCATGATCAAAATAAAATAAATTATGTTCAATAATTGTAAACTATCTTGAACATATATCTGGCATAAAAGCAACCTTCCTTTGGGCCGATTACTCTTAGCATAGATATACGTCTATCAACACAAAATACACTAAACCGACCTAAGGTGCCTTCCTTTGGGCCGACACAATAGTTCAATTTAGTAGCACGTTGTGTATATAGACCCAAGAAAATTCTAGATATTTAATCGATTAGATAATTTCTTTATTAGTATTAATACCTCAAAATTAAGCTTATTAATCGATTGATGTTATACGATAATCAAATGGTATAATCCAATTGATTATCTCAATCGATCTAAAACTTAATATATACGACTACATGATCATGTATAGAACCTTCCTTTAAAAATTAGAGTTTCTTTATGGTTTTATAATTAAAGAATATTATTTAATCTCTGGATCAATATGTATTAAAAGAAAAAATATTTAATGCATTAATTATATATATATATATATATATATATATATATATATAATTTACTATTTACGTATAAAAAAACAATGTTTTTTTCATTGTTTCATTTTTTTTTGTTCACGTCACGATGTGAAAAAAAAACTTAATCCATTAAAATAAAACATATAAGTCTAATAAATTAATCCTTCTCAAGACTAATCAATTTAAGACAATTATTTCTATTCGTTATTTTAGACTTGATAATCAATTGTCCGACCAAATCAATTGATTAAACCATCGTGATTCGACCTAAAAATTAGGTTAAATGTGACAATTCTTCCGCCGTTTTCGTGTTCTTCACAGAAAAAGGGAAAAACATGGAAAACAAGTCTATTCTAGAATTTTCTTTTACATGATTTTCGACGATAAAAAATTATATTATACTAGGAAAACTTAATTTAGTATACATACAATAAATCGACGAAAAAATTTTAAACTTTATTACCATAAAAACGATGAAACAAAGCCAAGGCTCTAATACCAATTGATAGAACTTGGGTTTTCTCCTAACCACATGAATTTTAGAAACAAAATAAGAATTCGAAAGAGAAAACACAAGACATATAAATATGGATCTATTGTTTCTTCGAATCATGGCATGACAAGAATAAAATAATATAAACTGAATGACAAGGAACCTGATTGAAGAGACATCGTCCTTGTCGTAGCGTCGTCGGCTTGATCCCTATGGAAGAAGATGTAGCGGAAGGAAGAACGAGGATCTTACAACGGGCTTAGGTTTGACGGCGCCGTAAAGTTTCTTGTCAATGGAGAATAAGAAACTAGGTCATAAAGATCACCTAAACCCTTGGAGACCTCTCCTTATATAGAAATTCAATCTGTTATCAGCCCATGGATAATAACAGATTGGTCTAAAGGGTTCTATACATTGAATCCGTATCCAATAATCCGAAACCCAATAAACATAAGTTAGATCACTTTAAGGACTCAGATTGTATTTACATGTACAACTTACAAATAAGTCCACCTAATAGAGATAATAATAATATCCAATATTATATTTTTAAATTTAGATCGAATTTTGATTAGAGAATTTTTGAATTATATTAGGATCCAATTGGATTCGGATTGACCTATCTGAACTTAAGATTTAATAGATTTTTTTATTAAATTAAAATTTATTTTAAATATCAAGATGTTTTATGTATATCAACAAGGTTAGTATAATAATAATAATAATAATAATAATAAATACAACAACAACAACAACAACAAAGCCTTATCCCACTAGGTGGGGTCGGCTATATGGATCCTTTTACGCCATTGAGTTCTATCCCCTACTATATCATCATCTAGATTTAAATAAAATTTATCTTGTTTTATTGTTGCCAACCAAGTCTTTTTTGGTCTTCCTCTCCCTCTTTTAATGTGCGTATTTATCATAGTTTCACATCGTCTAACAGGGGCATTTATTGGTCTTCTAAGTACATGTCCGTACCATCTCAAACGTGTCTCCCGAAGTTTTTCTTCAATAGATGCCACTCCGACTCTCTCTCTAATACTCTCATTCCTTATTCTATCCATCCTCGTATGTCCACACATCCACCTTAACATCCTCATCTCTGCAACTTTCATCTTTTGCTCATGTGCTCGAGTCATAGCCCAACATTTAGCACCATATAACATAGCAGGTCTAACTGCCGTTTTGTAGAACTTCCCTTTAAGTTTTAGAGGTACTTTACGATCACATAAGACACCCGATGCTAATCTCCATTTCAACCATCCTGCTTGTATTCTATGTAAGACATCTCTCTCAATTCCTCCATCACTTTGCAAGAACGATCCTAAATACTTAAAGTTAAGAAAATATTTAGATCCTAAATAATAATAAATATTTAGATAAAAATAAAAAATTTAAGAAAAATAAAAAGAAAAAATCTTTTTAATTAATTTATTCATATTGATCTGATTAGCCAAATTTAAAATCAAATTCGAATTTAAAATTTTTAAATTCAGATCAAATTTTAATTAAAATTATTTTTATAAAGTCTTTATTTTAATTTCATCCGAACTCATTTAATTCATCTGAATTGATATCTGCATAAGATAGAGAAGATCTAATTACTGTAAGTGGTACCAACCAAACCACTGTAGAAGAGTTATTGACTCAGCTGTGAATGGTCGGCCTCTGCGATAATAATAATGAATAAGTACGGAATGTTGTCAGTCTGTCCAAGTTTCTCATCGACCGACACACATTTAAGACCAAGTACTACCTGCACCTGAACCGACACTCGTCCAAGTCCCAATCCGAGTCTACCTTCGATCCCCATCTGTAAACTATTATCAGAGTACTCATGTGCCTTTAATGTTCTCGTTGTTTTGTTCGTCGACAAGCATATAATTGCAGCCAACAGATGGGACTGTAGAGGAGCGCAGTCATACAGTTATACTCCATGTGGGAACACACAGATAGCCCCGGTTAATAATACCGCGACAGAAAGTTTTTAGTTTTCATATATTTAATTAAGATAAATTTTAGGTTAGATGAATTAATAAATAATTTTTTAAAATTAATTTTCATACATTTAATTAGGATAAGTCACACGGTCATATTCTTGCTCTCATATATTAATATTTAATTAAAAATAGTTGAGAATAATATTTTATATATCTATACTCTCTCAATATTAATTTAAATAATTACTATGTTATAGACAGAGTCTTTACCAGTCTAAGATATTATTATATTTACTTAATTTTATATAGATACCAAATAAATATAATAAACAAAAAATATTATCTTTTATTAAAATATAATATAATAGTCTCATATTAATTATCTCATGATTGACTCTTAAGACTGATATTAACATTGATTGTTATTGGTCTTTGAGCCGAAAGTCGGATGTCAAATTGTGAGTGTTGATCTGCATTGGTCTTAGAGCTAGGAGTCGAGTTAATCTCCAACGCGAGCCTCCCCCACCAAAACTTGGGCCCCAGGGTCCTGACTCACTTTCGGACTTGGCCTCGTTTGAAGTTGGACTTCCCAACTTTTAGCTTTAGTATGCCACATGAAGGCTTTCCTCCATCAGGGACTTATACAAGCTTGCTAGCTCAAGCTATGTCCAACAAGTCGCCCTATGCTATTATGTTAATGGCAGGTTTTATGGGACTAAAAGCTCAAAACAAAAGTGAATAATGGGAGTGAAGAAATAAATGTTGGGGACTCGATCGACCAGACTAGAAGAGGATGAATAGTCGAACACCAACTTATTTTGCGGTTCTCCCTACACTTTATTAGTGTGTAACGGAATACAAAATAAACTAAACTAACAAAATGAAAATCAAACCGCAAACACAATGATTTACGTGGTTCGGAGATGATACACCTACTCCACGGTTGTCCGTAAGATGGACGATTCCAATCCGTCGGTGGATGACTCTCCGGAAAGCCTCCGGCAAACTTGAGTAGCTCCTTGTGGGTGGAGAAATCTCGCCACAAACTCGCAACAACTCTTGAGCACTTGCAGACTACTAATAAGTTTTACCCAAGCTTATTTTGTCAACCTTTGCTCAGCCAAACCGAGCTCTCTTAAATATAGCTCGTCCCCGATCCAGTCGATACCAGTCGATACCAGTCGAATGGTGCCAACACTAGTCGGCTGTCAGCTATCTAATTCGAACGTTACAACCCAACGTTCGAATTTAGTTGACACCAGTCAACTGCACAGAAGATCAGTCGACTGATCTTTCTATGACATCTACCAGTCGACTGCTCCTAGCAGCAATCTCTCTACACTCGTCTTCTCCCGACCAACCTAGACCTAGCTTTCTAGCCTTCTTCATCAGCCTCACGTCCCTCAGATATCTCTCCATCCTTCACGACTTACCTTTGGAGCTTCCTTCGGCCTCGGTCCTTGTTGTCAGGTCTTCTTTTGCCAAGATTTAGCCTTCTAGCCTCCTTCATCAGCCTCGCGTCCCTCGGATGCCTCCCCATCCTTCATGTCTTGCCTTCTGGAGCTTCCTTCGCCTTAGTCCTTGACTTTCCTTATTTGCCAAAATCTCACTTGGACTTTCCTCGTTGTACCTATATCTTGCATACTCACAATGCGTATCAAATATAACAATAAATCCAACTTAAACCTTTGCCCAAACATCAAAACCTAGGACACCTAGATTGCTCCAACAATTTCCCTCTTTTCGATATTTGGTAGCCCGTTTAAGTTAGGAAAGCAATACAATGAACATGCATAAATCATAGAACCTAACCATAGACTCCCTTTCACTTAAGCTCTCCCTTGAGCTCGGATTTTCTTGCAAAGGTACTTCTCCCCATTTGCCAACAAATGAGCAACCATTGCTCCCCTTCACCTAAGCCCCCCCTTAAGCTTTGATTTCTTGCAAAAGTGTGTTGGTTTCCTACTTAAATCCAACACTTCTCCCACTTGCAAACACATCAAAAAGAGCTCTAACAATATCTCAATTATTAGATTCTTTAACTTCTAATGACTATAAACATTGTGTATTAACCCCCATAAGATTATACACTAGTTTACACTCATTTGAACACTTTTTGATTTTCCTAAAAATAATTTCAGCCGGTATTAGTCGACTAAGACAGTTACCAGTCGACCGACCCCTTCGAAAGGTAACTCATAGAATTATCAGTTAACTGAACCATGCATCAGTCGACTGATACCCTGATATTAGTCCATTTCTACATTCTGAACTCAATTTCATAAATGCACCAGAAATTTCATAAATCTCCAAAAATTTCCAAATTTTGTGGAGAGGTTTGAGGTATCCGTGTCTACTTAGGGAAAATACATTTAAAAATGTATATATCTCGGATCCTAAGATTTACATAAAACTCCAAAACTAGCTAAATGGTTCAATTAAACCTTGACCCAAAGTCCTAATTTTGGCTTCCTTTCGATGTATCTGCCCATACCAACCCACAATGCACCCCTAGCATTAGTTTATATAACATCTATACATCAAAACTAATTTTTCATGTAATATGACCCCAATGTCATATTTCTTGCATGAAACTCAAGCCCAATTCTGCCAAAACCCAAGGATTGAGACTCAAATCCATCTCTAAACCCTTTGGCACACTCTATGGTCCATCTAGACTTTCGGGAGATATCCTCCCGAGATCAATTGACCATGAGTCCCAAATAGACTCTTAGAGCTTCCTCTTGAGCTCTTAACCTTAGCCACCTCACTAGGTAACTCATCCACATACTGGGCCACACCGGTGAACCTCCGGTGACACTTGGCCCACAACCTTTATCTTTTTAATCTTGGACACCTTGTCCTTGATTACACCTCCCTTACCAATGTCTTGTGTCTTTCTAGCATTTGACTTTTTTTTGTCTTGAAGGTACCTAATTTGACATTTTTGAGGTTTTGACCACCCAAACACATTTCAAGTCCCTTAGGTCCAATAATTAACCTATCTAGAACTCTCACCATTTCCTCAAGCCTTGCCTTACAGACTTGATTTTCCAATTCTAGGGTTCTAACCCTAGAGTCAACATGTCCATTTTGGACATTCCTAGACCAACCCACCTTCCTAAGCATATGTCTCTCCTTTTTGGGATTAATGCCTTGATCATTTATTACTTTTTCCCCCTTAGGCATGGTAGTTTGGGTCTTATTAGGTCTAGCTTTGGATAATGATTTTCTATGATTATCTACCTTATTATCCGTATTCCTACCATTATACCAAAATCCATGATTATGCTTTGGTAAATAATCAACATTATTTCTAATAAGCATATAAGAATTGGAAATTGAATTAAATTTTAAATAAGGGATTACCTTCCCTTTACCTTTGAAGTTCCCCTTGACTTGAGCTCCTCTTCTTTTCCAATTTCTTCAAATACCCTAGCTTCTTGAGCTCTCCTTTCCTTGGGCATTTTGTATGGTAATGACCTCGCTTACCACATGTGAAGCAAATTATATGTTTCTTATCCTTGGCTTCATCCCTACAACTCACATTAGTTTTTAAATAAACTTTATCGGATTTAAGGTTTACCTCTTTTACCTTCTTGAGTGAAGGACACCTACATCTGTAGTGTCTGATTTCCCCACACTCAAAGCATTTGATGTGGGATTTCCCACTCTTCTAGATAGTTGAGGTTGAGGGTTGAGCTTCTAAGATCTCCTCTACCTTGGATTGCTCTGCTTCTTCCTCACATGAGGATGTGGACGATTCCACTTCATCCTCCTCTTCGGATGTTGAACACGACTCAACTTTCGATTGATCCTTCTCCTTTTCTTGGACCAATAAGCCCTTGTCCTTTGTCTCCTCCACTTCTTGTCCTCGTGTAGAATTCTCATGAAGAGTTATCACCTTTCTCTATAGCTCATAAGCTTTCTTGTATTCAACTATACGTGCCACAATATAAGAAGGTAATAAATTTAAAACAATTCTTGCTACCTCCTTATTTGACTCCGCTTCCTCCTTTTATTCCTTGGTCCAATACTGAGTCGGAGATGCTTCCCTTTTTATCCGTTGGAGCTTCAAACGGAACCTCCAATGTGGTCCAATGGCCCCAATCCATTTAAAACCAAGTCTCTAACCGCTTTTGCTAATAATCGAAATTGTTTCGATCATATGGAGGTGGATCCGTGAATCCCATCCTAGCGGTCCTTCCGAATCCATCTTGTCTTCTTCCTCTAGTGCCTTATCCTTTGGCGGTTAGTCCAACAAGAGCGAACTTGACTCCGATACCACTTGTTGGGGACTTGATTGACCCGGCTAGAGAGGTGAATAGCTGATCACCCACTTGTTTCGCAGTTCTCCCTACACTTTGTTAGTGCGCAATGGAATACAAAATAAACTAAATTAACAAAAATGAAATCAAATCGCAAATACAATGATTTACGTGGTTCGGAGATGATACTCCTATTTCACGGTTGTCCGTAAGGTGGACAATCCCGATCCATCGGTGGATGACTTCCCGGAAAGCCTCCGACTAGCTCGAGTAGCTCTTTGTGGGTGGAGAAACCTGGTCACAAACTTGCAACAACTCTTGAGCACTTGTAGACTACTAATAAGCTTTAACCAAGCTTATTTCATCAACCTTTTCTTAGCCAAACCGAGCTCTCTTAAATAGAGCTCATCCCTGATCCAGCCGTTACCAGTTGACTGGTGCTAATACCAGTCGACTGCCAGCTGTTGAATTCAAATATTACAACCCAACATTCAAATTCAGCCGACACCAGTCGACTGTACAGAAGATCAGTTGATTGATCTTTCTGTGACTTCTACCAGTCAACTGCACTACCCAAACCCTAAACCTAGGGTTTTAGCCCCTAGTGCAATCTCTCTACACTCGTCCTCACCCGACTAACCTAGACCTAGCCTTCTAGTCTCCTCCATCAGCCTCAAGTCCCTCGGATATCTCTCCATCCTTCACGACTTGTCTTTGGAGCTTCCTTCGGCCTCGGTCCTTGTTGTCGGGCCTTCCTTTGCCATGACATAGCCTTCTAGCCTCCTCCATCAGCCTCGCGTCCCTCGGATTCCTCCCCATCCTTCACGTCTTGTCTTCTGGAGCTTCCTTTAACCTTAGTCCTTGACTTTCCTCATTTTCCAAGATCTCACTTGGACTTTTTCATTCTACTTGTATCCTGCATACTCACAATGCATATCAAATATAACAATAAATCTAATGTAAACCTTTTCCCAAACATCAAAACCTAGGACACCTAAAATCCTCCAACAATAAATTGTATGCTCAATGATGTGATATTTCGGCAAGTATATGGAAATATCGTCAAATAATAAAAAAAATATCGATTTCACTATGAATCAAGTACTAGGCAGAATGACAAAATAAAATATCTAGAGAATCATAGGTGGTTGTGTCCATAATAGAGCTTGAGAGAATGAGAGTGAGCTAAGAGCAAGAGAAAATAGAGAGAGAGAGAGAGAGAGAGTGTTGAATACCGAAAAAAATTAGGGGGTTAAACTGAAAATTTGAAAATAAGGGTGTGGTTGGAAATATCCGAATTTAGAGGGTCTTTTTACAAAAGAGCAAAATAAATAAATAAATAAATAAAAGCCCTAACTTCTCCCTCATTAATCCCTCTCCTTCGGTTCCTTTTTCTCGTAACCACAGCGAGCGATTTCTTCTCCACCCGACGCCGACGTCGGTCGCGGTGGTTCCTCGCGAGCAACACCGAATGCCTCCCCTTCGTTCCCTTCTCTTTCTTCTTCTCCGGTGCGCACGAGTAGAGCGCCACCGCCTCACGTGAGTCACCAACCAGCCGCCGCCCTCGCGCGAAGCCCTAGCCGACGCCGCGCCTCCCGCCGCCTCTGCCTGCATCTGTGCGGCCTCACTCGTCCCTGTTCCGTGCGCCGGTCACCAAGTAGGTAAGGGGATTGTAATTTAGGGTTTCTTTGCGGGTGCTGCCAGATTCGGAAAAAAAATAAATAAATAAATAAAAAGGGGGCTTCAAGCAAGTGGTTGAGATAAGTTTAGTTGCTACCCTGTTCTGTAGTGAATTAGTGTTTCCCAACGGTGAGCAACAATTTAGAGTTGTGGTGGTGTTTGAATTGTTATTGGAGTACAGAACTTGGGATTGAGTTTTGTTTTGTTTTCCTCTCCAATTGGTGTCGTGAGTGCCTTCTTTGGCCTTTTGTTGCAATGGGGACTATAGGATGTGAGGATGGTTCACTGCCATGTTGCTATGTTAATTATGTTGTGGAAGGTACTGTTTATTTTTTTTAATTTTGTCGTGAGCATCCTTTAGGGGTATTCTATGAAGGCTTGATTCTAGTTTCTACTGAGCTATTTGTGATGTTGGAGTTTGAAATTTAACCTAATAATCTAACCTTGATAAATAGGGTTAATTGAAATGATTACTTAGGTGAATAGTTAACTAATCAGATATTCCTTGTAACTAGTCTATTAAAGTTATAAATAGCTAAACCTAGTCTTTGATACAGGACCTTGACGTTGGCCTCGCACAGTTGATCGTGGGAGGTTCTGTTCGTATACGTTCTACAATTATAAGGCGGGTACTTCTCCTTTGTACTCGAGTAGTTTTCTTTACCTTAAAAGCATGGCTATATTATGTTTGATAGGTTGCTTGACCTTGTTCTTTGCCGTTTGTTATTTAAACATCGCCGTTGAGACTTACTCTTCGTTGATCTTCGAGTATTCCAAATTCGTTTTTGTACAGTCCTCTGTTGGTTTTCTGTTTTGTAAAGTACCGCTTGTACGCGAGTACTTAGAAGTCCATTATACACAATTAGGTTTATTTGGCATTAGACATATCCTACCTATTAGTGTAGGTGCATAATCGTTGGTTTGTGATTTCTGGTTGGTTGTATTGATGCATCGTATACTCGTTGGATTTTATTGCATCGTTGTTTCTTCGGTTGTTTGTGCATCGTATAGCATGCACTATACTTGCACGTTGCATACTAACGACTGTTGGCTTACATTTGGTTAAGCCGTCGTTAGTCATATTGTTGCTCGATTCACTCATCCACTTGTTGTCATAGTAGTTATTAAGGTGCGAGCACCTGTCATGTTATGCCAAACAGTTACACCCTCACCGATGTTTTTAAAGGAATGAGCTGTTGGTGGCTCACCCTCACCGTTGTTTTTAGAGGGATATTGCAGCTGTATAGCTCCCCCTATGTATCGGGGTTGGAGTGTAGACTCCCCAGCATCATGTCCACTCACCCACACCTTATGTGGTATTTGTTGTTGGAGTGGTACAGTTGTCACAGCCCTACCCACTCGGTCACACAGATGGGATGTGTTGACGGCTTGACTGGCGTCAGGGGTGACACATGTCATTGCATCATATGCATACATATTTCTTTTATGCATTTGCTTATGTTTGATGCACTTCTATGAGCTATGGTTGTTGCACATGATTGACATGCATGTATATGTTGGATTTATCGTTGTCGTGTTGTTTATACCTGCTTAGTTGATGTTCTGTTTTATATCAGTTGTTATTCGGTTTTATATCTTGTTGTTTTATATATGTTATGCATGTTTAGGAAATCTTATATTCCTTATGGACTGTACACTGTTGATTTCTCTACTCCGTTATCCTTATTATGTCATGCTTATTTGTCTACTCATATACCCGCAGAGTCCACCCGGACTCACCACCCCTGCTTTCCTTTCTGTTGTTTCAGATAGCAGGTAGACGTATTTCTTGGAGCCAGGAGAGGATCCAGTTGCCGATCCCCAGTGTCGAGTTGAGTATTTTTCGGTATTCAGTTTAGTTGTTTGTTTGCAGTACTTGTAGTTGCATTTTATTCATTATCGGGTTTTGTCGTTATCAGAGTCTTTTGGTGTTCTTTTTGAATTGTAGTTCTTTTATGATTAAGGTGGCTGAGCCGCCCGTTATCTTTCCTTTTGATATACAATTGCGTGGTTGTGATTGTTTACTTCTATATATGTGATACTAGCCGCCTGTGGCTAAGTTATATGGTGAGATATTATGTATTATTGTCCCATATTGTCCGCCGTACAGGGGAGATGCTGCCCGATTTTCGAGGAAGCATGTGCTTCTGGGGGCGTGACACAGAGCGCTATGCACGAGAAAATTAAGGGAAAGACAAAGAAGATAGCTGAGTTAGGGAAGTGAGTGAAATGGGAAGTGATTCTAGGATTGTAGTTTCACCTAAATGATTGTAAACGCCTAATCTATATTTGATTTCCTATTCTCAATGGGTATTTATGTATGCAGACTATCTTAGGTATTCGATGTAAATTTTTGAAACTATACTGGAGTATCAATTCCAATTTATCGTCTACTTTCAGAGTAGTAGAGTTGAGGAATTCCTTTCCTAAGGAGACCTTGCCACGAGATCCCATAACCCCCTATTTGTCCTCTCATACTGTGTGGCGACAAATTGGAATTTATCCATTAAGATTAATGACAACCTATTGCTCCTTGTGACATACTGTTCTACTTTCGTAGGTGACACTCCACGTCTAGGATTATACGGGTCAGAGGATTGGATTTGCCTTTTGATTCAACTCTAAATCCTCATGGGATACGAATCTTAATCAAGATCATGTATATATAGTAGGCTCGGACCACAAATACACATATCATTGCAATAAAACTTTCAAACATATAAATTAAACAAAAAGATGTTCAACTATCAAAAGGGTTGCTCCCTACATCTTAGAATCAAGAGAACTACTCCATAACATGGGAATTACAAACCAAAGACACTAAGAGAAACATTTATACAATCCAAAATAGATAGTAGAGATGAAGAAATGCTTAGGGAGAAGATTCCTGCCTTCTCGGTGTCTTCGAAATGGTTCCTTGCTCTAGAGGTGGATGGATCGTTGAGATGGATAAAGAAGACTTCTCTAGAGTTTCCCTTAGAGAAAAAAAAAACCCTCTCTCAAGGAAGGGGCAGAGCCCCCTGGTTGGAGATGATCCTAAGAAGGGTTTCCTTCACCTTTTTTATATCTTCTCCAAGTTGTCCAGATCTACAGATTTGTTGGGCTCCATCAAAACAAAATTTGACCCTTAAACCCAGTTTTCTTGGATTGGTCCTTGAATCAAAGTTGCAGATCTTGAAATTATCTAAGTGTTTATAGGTCGTATGACTCGTGGTTCAAACCGAGCTAAAAGTTATGACTGTTCGAAGTTTGATCCGCAGAGCAGTCAAAATTCAACACGACCCATGGCTGCCAACACAGGCGCCCAGGCAGAAAAGGCCCAGAATTGACATGGCCGTATCAGCTGGCATGTTCTGGTCATGGTGGAAGTTGTGGACTCCATTTTAGCAGTGCATTATGCTCGATCTCTTCCGTACGAACATGTTCGTGTCATGGGACACGATCGGAGCATGCTCCTTAATTAAAACTTCATTTTGATAATCTTTTGAATTCTTTTTTCTTCCTGAACGCATCATACGTTGACTGATGATGAGACTCGATGATGAGGCATAACTAGCCCATGTTGAGCTTTTTTTTGCTCCATTCTTCATCTTTCTTGGCATTAAGAACACCCCCGTGTCATGGGACATGGCCAGAGCGTGCTCCTTATGTCAACTTCACGTTTCGAAGGATTTATACTTCATTTTTGCTCCGAAAACACGTCCTACCAATGAAAACGAGCAAAGAGCAGTTCTCCGAACTAAAAGAGTAAAAGTAGCGAAATCCAAAGAAATAGAGAATGCGAATGTAAATTATACTCATGAAATACAATAAGATATATAATAAACGATACTTAATAACATATATAATCTCCACTCATCACTCAAAAGCAAATTTAATGACATAGCTAAAAATCGAGTCCTTGATCAAGCTCAGATAGATGCGACCGATGAACGGATAAATGATTCCATAAAAAAAGGGTCATTACAAATGTGGCTTTTCCATTGAACTATGAGGAGGTAATTGGATCTTGAACAACCATATTTGGTTTTTCATTTTTTGTCTTTGCGCTGTTTTCATTGATAACTTATTCTAATCCTGAAAATGGCCTCTGCTCCTTCCTGCTTTTCCAATTTTAGATTTGATTTACCCCTTTTTCTTCCCATTTCTATAGTCTTTATTTTGTTATTAGATTTCAGTCTTCCGGCAATCACTATTAGAATTCTTCTGAGTTCTAACGTAACTAACCATATATAACATTATCTTTTTCATTAAGAATAATGTTTCGTAAGTCTCTTTTGCAATAAAATAATGTCAAAAGATCAAAGGAATGAACACAATAGTCTTGAGCCTAAATCTTCTTGATCGTGATTAACATCTATGGTTTTCAAATTAAAAATGATTTATTTAAAGATGGAAAAGTGAGACATACCGTCTGAGTATATAGTTGCAAGTTATTGGTTAAAACTCTTTCTCATCCACAAATGCCGCAACTTCTTTGTGATGATTTTTCTCTTTTAGAACCTCCTACCATCTCTAATTCGGGAGCTGAAGACAAATTTAAGAGAGAGACTTTGTTGGATACAAGTGAATGGAAAAGGAGGTGGAGAGTAAAGAGGTTCCATTGTAAATGAGATTTTAGTCCTACATTGTGAGTTTCAAGGCATATTGGTTAGTTTAAATTGTTTCACAAGCATGTTAGTTGTGAACAAATGTATAGGGAGAGACTTTCTCTCATGCGTGGGTGTGCAGGGGGTGCAAATCTAGGGCCTGGATTTGTATTGAACCAAGTTGATTCATGTGCGTGTATGACCACACGCGTCGAATGCCGAACCGGTTGGGACAAAATCAGTAACATCCAGACGTTTGGATCTGGATGGTTAATGAACAGTAAATGACGTTAATTCGATCTTTAATTGCTACATGGGTCTCAACCCTATATAAAGAGGTTGTGACCGAGAGCAAAAGATATAGAAAAGCAACAATTGTTACCTCTGATAGCAATCGGTACTTTTTTAGTTCGCCACGATCAACCAGTGTTTCTGTCCGTGGTCCCGCTGTTGTATCCTAAGAAATAGACGGCCATCGGAACCTCGAAGCACAGAAACTGCATTACACAGGTCTCAGCAACTCTTCCTCTCCAAGTCGGAAAGTCCGGTTCAGGAACTCTGGGTCGGAAAATCGGTTCGGAAAATTCTACTATGAAATTCAGCTTGGGAGTCTGCATTCTCGATACAAGATAGCTCAAGCTACTCAACAGCTAAGTTGGAATTATTTTATAATTTTAATTTATTTTTTAAACTCTTCGACAGTATCTCCTACAGACTTTTGATCCTTATGTTGATTATTTAGCAACTAACTTACCGACATAACACTTTTTTCTTAAATTATAGGTATTTAGTCCTGCCTGATTAATGCTGAAGGTAGATGATTTTCCTTCTAATTTATCTATCGAGTAAATTTAAAATATAATTTATATATACATAGAATTCAACCTCCGATATATTTATTTCATTTGAGTTTCTTTAAGTGTTTTATCACGGATTCTAAATTTAAAATATAATTTATATATACATAGAATTCAACCTCCGATATATTTATTTCATTTGAGTTTCTTTAAGTGTTTTATCACGGGTTCACACCCATGAGAGACTTAGGGCATCTCCGGTAAAAAAACCTTAAAAGTGAGATTTTTATATTTTCGATGTGCTAAGTCATTGTCACATCAAAAGTAAAAACCTCACTCTTCTCTCTACTATAAAAAAAACCTCCCTACAACTTTTTTATGGGTTCCACACTCAATCATTCATATATATTTAAAAAACAACCTCAATTATTTATTAATGCATCACTCTTCTATCATAGAATTTATTATAAAATATTTTTATAATGGGTATTTTTAACGACTATTTTTAAACCAGCTAGTTTTAAATCAACTCTTTAATTGATGATAAATATTTAAAACTCATCCAATATTTATTTTTTTCCTATTGCTAGTATCCAAATTATTTCTTCATTTTAGGAAACTCATTTCAATAAAAATACCATTAATATAGATAAAAATGAATCACATAGATTGACATACAAAAATAATAAATTTTATAAAGATAATCTTAAAAACATTTCCTACATACCATATCTCTTTTTAATATATTCACAAAAAAATTTTAGATTTACAAGGGGTATCCAGACTTGCGCCCGACTAATCCACTTGGCTGACCAGCCCTACCCCACAACCTTCAACGAGAGTCCCCACCGGTCAACGAGGGTAAATTACGGGACGGAGACACATGACGACTTCACAACTGATGATATCGGTATCCAATGGCTCGACCACGCAACAGCCTGTGACGATTTCTTTTGTCAGCATACTACACGCTCTACCAGGGAGGAATCGAACCCGGGAAGTGAGGGATCACCCAAGTGAGTCATTACCAATCGCGCCATGCCCACGGGGGAATGTAACTTATGTTGATCTTTTGTCATCCCATTAGTATCTTTCATAAAGATTTCATATTCTTTCGTCGTTATCTCATGCTTTTGTAGTTCAATCCGCTTTCTTTATAATTCTTTCATTTTTTGACACCTATAGTTGAATTCTATGTCATCAATGTCTCTTGATTTACCTTCCTTTTCGCTATCTTTTGCCCAATTGGACGAGTATGAAGTTCAGAATCATCTAACTCGATAGGAATATCCTGATTGGATGAGGATGTGTGCCCCTTGATTTTGAGATCTTGGATTGTCTGTTAGCATGATGACCAACCTTTTGTGAAGCATATTTCTCACAATCTCTGAAAACTCACCAAATATGTTCATAGTTGAAAGACTTATTGCAATGATTTTCTTGCCACATTTTATGTGCTCTCATGAGCACTCATTGCTCCACCTGCTTTCATGATATGTATAAAGTTATTGTATATGGCAGTAAATTCATTCACCATTGGATGCAAACTATAGAAATGTAATTTTACCTTCACTATAGGTCACCTCTACAAATCCAGTAGGTCGATACTTGTTATAGAAATCTGTGATTCGTTTCCAGAAAGTTTGGTCCTTTTGATCATTACTAATGATTGGATCAGTGCTAATATTGATCTATGTCTTTGCAAGGTGTATCTCTTCGTCCATTGACCACTTGGCTTGTTTGGTATTACGCACACCAAAACTCACTTCATTGCCCAACTCTGGAACCTTAGATGGCGGTACTGATTCCTTGTCAATGTCGGATACATCTATGCTAGCCCTCCTTGATTCGTCGCGGGGCACAAATGATGGTTGTGGAGAAGAATTCACACAAGAAGGGGGTGACATTATAAATTGACTTACTATAGACTACCAATATTCGGGAGGGTACATGTAAAATGGAGGTTGAGGGGCATTACTCGAAGGAGCTAGTAAGTTTTGAGAGCTTTGAAATTTGGAGTAAATTGTATAATGTATGGAACATTTGGAAAATTTCTGAGGTTGTGCGTTAAGTAGAAAATTGAGAATATTGATTATCAGGATGATTATGTAAACTTTGTGAAGGAGTATCAGAATTAGAAAAATTTCTAAAAGATCCACTATAATTTGGATCCATTTTGGAAGAGAAAAATGATGAAATAGATTAGAAATAATGAGAATAAAATGATTTAGATTTAGGATGAATGAGAAACATTTGAAAGAGAAGATAGATATACATAGTTCTAAATTAGCCAGTGAAGATTTGAAAAAAAAAAAACCACACCGTTGGGAAACAACGGTAACAAAATGAACGGCATACCAACGGTAAAAAAAATGATAAAAAAAGTCAACAAAATCGACTTGCCAACGGTAAAAAAAAATGATAAAAAATTAACAAAATCAGCGTGCCAATGGTAAAAAAAACGGAAAAAAGGAAAGTCAACAAAAACGGCTCAAAAATTTAAAAAAAAATCTTATTTTTTTTTATAAATGGGGGCCACCGTCTGTTAAAACCTGGGTTCGATTATTCGAACCATAATCGAACCCAGGTTTTGATTTCTTAAAGTTGTGGCCAGGTTTTTTGCACTGTTTGTGATGAAAAAACCTGTGTGAAAAACCACAGTTGGAGATGCCCTTACGGACACAACTCTTATCCCGACTTATCCCTATGAAAATTTATTATTGCAATCTAAGATTGTCATATCTTATTATGATTGTCATAATCTAGATCTAATAATGGATATAGATTTATGGTTTGATATCAAATTTTAGTAAATTGTATGGGAGCATTGGCGTATTTATAAAATTGTTACCATAATGGTCATGAATTAGAGTCACGAAAATAATCAACATAAACTAAGAAACATATATATTTTTGTGAATGATCCCGGCCTTACCTACGGGTAGGAGCATAGGCCGGGACCGCAGGTCAGTCTGGCGCCACGAGGGCCTGATAGACGGGGCAGGGCCTGGTAGACAGGTTAACCGCCCCTATCAGCAAATGGGGCCCCGCGCCCGGAGAACCTCCCACAGGGAAAGAGGGGAGGATGGGTCCATCAGTTCATCCGAAAGGGCGGCTGGGCCACCTCCCAGCCAGCCAACTCTGTAAAAGGCCTAGTCATTCACGTTAGTTCAGCCCTGACCCAGGGCAGAGTTTAACACCCTCGGTAAGGTCAGGTCGCGTGATAGCCCCCGACCCAGGGCGTATCCTGCGCTCTCTTTCCTCTCCCTACCGGTCGGACGCGTGGCGGCCCACGCCCCCTGATCTCTACCCGACTCGGTCCCCGGCACACGGACCTGCCAGTCGACGCTCAGGGCACGGGCCGTCCCGCCCGCGCAATCCCTCACATCCTTACTTCCGGGGTACGACCCTGTTAATGGGGTTTCTCACGTCTCATCTACCTCTGACATCTCCATGCGGCCCGGCCGCGCATCCAGTACGCTCGTACTGCGCTTCCAGTACCCTCGTACTGCGCACCCAGTACTTACGTACTGCCATAGCACCCCGCGCCATGTCGCGCCTCTCCTCTGTGCTCCGTGCGGGCTGACAGTCATCCCACCCCGATCCCACCTGCGAGGACCAGGGTTGTCAACTTCCCCCGGTTATAAAAGCTCGGCACTCCCCCTACCGCAGGTACGCGCACGCGAGTTCTCGCATCCCTTGCCTCATTTCAATTCAGTTTCCGCTCATCTGCCCTCGGAGACTGACTTGACCATCGGAGTGCCTAACCGGGGATTCCCCCGGCGGGTCTGCTAACGGTCTCTGTTTTGCAGGGACGGGGCAAGGCGTGGCTGACGATCGGCAGCTCGTGGCTCCTGGGAGGCCCGTCTGGCCCGTGGGGCTGCCACCCCACTTCGCGACAGGATCAAATTTGACGCTAGAAGGAGGGACACCAGCAGCCTGATCGGAAGTGGAAATGGGAGATTCATATGGGTTTTGGCGGTCAGCGTTCCCGGAGAATGCGAGTCTTCCTTTATTCGCTTTCAGAAAAGTCATTAAGGTACCGGAGGCCTTATGGCAAATCCCTTCGGGGCAGCACTTGATCTGTTCTTTCTCTGGCAAGGCGGGTAGGGGAAATTATATATACTACATTGTTCGCGCATCTGATGTCTGGCCTTCTGGGGGTACGTCATATATTCTATGCATCTCTATGGTCTGGCCTTCTGGATATGACTTACCCGCGCGCCGGGTATTTGGAAATCTGGGTATCTTTTACATATATATACACTTATGCACTCGTCGCGTGTCTAAATATGGGGGCTTTTTGAGATATCTCGTTCATTAAGCGCGCCCTTCCAGGATGGTCTTCTGAAAACACAGCCGTTGCTGCATTACCCTCGGCGAGGCTCCCAGGCGGCGCGTGGCGACCTACGCTCCCTGGGAAGCCCTCGACCGGGAAGCCTCGGCGAGGCTCTCAGGCGGCACGAGTCGACCCACGCTCCCTGGGATGCCCTCGACCGGGAAGCCTCGGCGAGGCTCTCAGGCGACACGTGGCAGCCCACGCTCCCTGGGATGCCCTCGACCGAGAAGCCTCGGCGAGGCTCTCAGGCGGCGCGTGGCGGTCCACGCTCCCTGGGATGCTCTCGACCGGCAAACCTCGGCGAGGCTCTCAGGCGGCGCATGGCGACCCACGCTCCCTGGATGCTCTCGACCAGGAAGCCTCGGCGAGGCTCTCAGGCGGCGTGTGGCGGCCCACGCTCCCTGGGATGCCCTCGACCGAGGGGAGGTACGGATCCTTGTATACAATTTTTCGGATCTAACACTCTCTCTTGAGCAGGGTAGCTGTATTGCACAAATAATATTTGAGCAAATAATGACACCATCATTTATTGAGGTTGGTGAATTGGGTGAAACATCAAGGGCAGCTGGATCATTTAGGTCAACTGACCAGCCACTTGATGTTACGGAAACAATTCTAGCCACAACAGGGAGACCTTTATTAAACAAGTTATATAATATGAAGGTGATAATACAAATTCCAGGAGTACCAGATACAGGAGTTCAAGCTATACTGGATACGGGGGCAACTACCTGTTGTATTTGCAAGAATTCATTACCAAAAGAAGCATTTGAGGAAATCTCTTATAAGGTACTCTTTTCAGGGATTAATTCCCAGTAAGTGACAACAAAAAAGGTCAAAAATGGTTTTATGATTATCGGTGTCCATAAGTTCCGAATTCCCTTTACCTACCAGCTAACAATGAATCTTAAGGATGGCATTCAGATGCTGCTTGGCTGCAATTTTATTAAAGCAATGGCGGGAGGACTACGAATAGAAGGAACTGAGGTAACATTCTACAAAGACATTACTACAATAAACACTTCTCCAGAAGTAGTGGTCACAGCTAAAGCCATACCGGAACTGGATTTTGATAAAGAAGAATACATTAATCTACATGATGAATTATTTTTGACCAATCAGCAGGCTCTAACTGTTAATCTCAGAATGCAGTTTGCACCAATCATTCAGAAACTAAAGGAGGCAGGATTTATAGGGGATAATCCCCTAGAGCACTGGGCGAAAAATAAGGTAATCAATCTGTACCTTGGATATTATTAATCCTGACATTACAATTCAGGACAAGCCTCTAAAGCATGTGATGCCAGTAATGGAGGCCTCATTCAAAACTCATATTGAAGCCCTCTTAAAGCTAAAAGTAATCCAGCCCAGTAAAAGTCGGCACAGAACTATGGCGTTCATCGTACAGTCTGGCACAACTGTGGATCCTGTAACAGGCCAAGAAAAGAAAGGAAAGGAACGACTGGTTTTCAATTACAAATCCCTTAATGACAACACCTATAAAGATCAGTACTCCCTTCCAGGTATTAATCTGATCTTCAAAAAAAATTGGAAACAGCAAGATATTTTCCAAATTTGATTTAAAATCAGGTTTCCACCAAGTAATGATGAACCCGGAATCAGTTCCATGAACTGCTTTTCTAGTACCACAGGGACTATATGAATGGCTAGTAATGTCATTCGGTTTAAAGAATGCACCGGCAGTTTTTCAGAGAAAAATGGATAATTGCTTCAAAGGCTGCGAAGAATTCTTAGCAGTCTATATAGATGATATCCTGGTATTCTCTCCAACTGAGGAATTGCATTGCCAACACTTATGTAAAATGCTGGATATATGTCAGAAGGAAGGACTTGTTTTATCTCCTACCAAAATGAAAGTAGCTTAGCCTGAGATTGAGTTCTTAGGGGTCATCGTGGGGAATCGCAAGATCAAACTTCAGCAACATATAATAAGGAAGATCAGTGACTTTGATGAAAAGACGATTACT
This sequence comes from Boesenbergia rotunda, assembly GCA_024364735.1. Classification (NCBI taxonomy): domain Eukaryota; kingdom Viridiplantae; phylum Streptophyta; class Magnoliopsida; order Zingiberales; family Zingiberaceae; genus Boesenbergia; species Boesenbergia rotunda. The sequence goes on along the minus strand of JAGFNQ010000703.1, from coordinate 104,704 downwards.
ACACTAAAGGGGCTAAGATCTTGGCTCGGGATATTAAACTATGTAAGGTCCCATATACCAAATCTCAGCAAATTATTGGGACCTCTATATGCCAAAACTTCACCCCATGGAGATTGACGCTTCAAGTCATCTGATTGGGCAATTATCAAGGAAGTTAAAGAACTTATTCAAAAACTCCCTGACCTGGAACTTCCACCACCAGAAGCCTATATTATTATTGAGACCGATGGTTCCATGGAAGGATGGGGAGGCGTCTGTAAATGGAAAAACTCCAGATATGACCCTAGAAATACAGAGAAAGTTTGTGCCTATGCTAGTGGAAAATTTCCAACTCTGAAATCCACAATTGATGCGGAAATTCATGTCTGCATGGAAGCTCTAACGGCAATGAAAATTCATTATCTGGATAGAAAGTAAATTACTTTGAGAACTGACTGCCATGCCATAATTATGTTCTTTAATAAAACGGTCAGCAACAAGCCTTCACGAGTACGATGGGTTTCCTTCATTGACTACATAACATGTACCGGTGTGGAAATAAAGTTTGAACATATTGACGGTGTAAACAATGAACTTGCAGATGCACTCTCTCGGCTCATTCATCATATCACCATGGAAGAATTTCCTTCGGATAAACAGATACAATTATTGAAGATGGTGGACGAATCAATATAAGAAACACGAAACGCAGACCACGTGATTAAAGTAACTTTGGGAAGGACGATTGCACAACTGATGCCTGTAACCTTTGAAGATTCGCGATCAGAAAGGAATTAGCCATGTGAGGCTATCCCCTCCCTAAAGTTGCTTTTGTAAATACCACTTATCCTGTCTAGCACTTTCTAAGGCCATCTGTTAATTGGCCTGTCACTTTATGAAGACCACTTGTTTCGGTCTTGCAATTATAAGGCCACCTATCCAGGCCTTTATTTAAAGTAGCTTTTGCAAAGTTGAAATAATTGAGGATATAGGCACGTGAAGAATCAGGGATAAGATGCGATGGGGCTACCATCATGCACCCGGTCTCATCCCTCATCTCCTATCACCATGCCTATATAAGCAAACCTCAAACGCTCTTAGCAAAGCAAGCGGACACAAATCCGAAGCTCTACTAAGAACCCAAGAGTGTGTGTGCCTGTAAGTAAGTGTGCTTGTGTGAGAGAGCCTGTAAGTAAGTGTGCTTGTGTGAGAGAGTTCAAGTGCTCTTCAGAGCCCATACTCTCAAGATTTTAATTTATGTGAAATAAATTTGGTATCAGAGCTTTGTTCACAAGCAATGATTTCTAGCTAAACTCTCTCTCGGGGTATTCTAGTAAGCAGATTTCAAAGGTATGATCCATAAGCTATTATTGTTCCTATATGTTCAGACAAATTTCCTTTTGTGAAGTAAATTACTTTAGCGTCCAAACCCTATATGGAGCTGTGAGAATGCCTCAGTAAGATCACAAAGGCAGGAGGCCGCTAGAATCTGAACCTGGATTTCATGGTAAGCTTGAAGGGTAAGGAACTAAAATTAATTTACTTAATAAAAGAATATGTCTGAAAATTTTGAACAATCTATTAGGGATTGGTATCAAAACTCTAGAACTGCGAACCTAGAATACCTCGACCTTGAAACCAACTTTTCTCTCAAAGGAGTTTCCAATAACATTAGTGTGATTTATGATCGACTACAATTACATGCAAAAGTCTCCATTGCTGAATACAAAACTCTGCTTAATCTATTAAAGCAAAATCATTTGGAAGTTACACAGACTTTGCAGGAGTCTTTAAAGGTGCAAAAGGAACTACAACGTGCTGTACTTCAATTACAAAGAGAAGTACTATATAGTAAACCTGAAGTTCAAGTTGCAGCTCTTACCAAGGAACTAAGAGAACAAATTAAGAGCCTAGATGAAGTAATGAAGGAGGTAAAAAGGCAAGTGTCATGAGCATCAGCCTACCCTCTTCCTCAAAATCTAAAGACTATGATGACGCACTAGTCAATACTAAAGAGGTTAGTTCACCTGCAATTGGTTTTATTATTGCAAAGGAAGCCACCAACAAAGATATTAACAGACAAATCAATACTGTAATTGAGTTGCTGTTAAAAATTAACGAAAAGTTAGACAGAATCTTGGTGAAACCAGTTTCTAATAGCTCTGAGCAAGTCGCTAGTATTGCTAAACAGCTTGAAGGCTTAACTTTGGGAGCAGTAAAAGCAACCCCTCCCAAGAAATCACCCTTTTATGTGTATAGGGATCCATTAAAAATCTTCAAGGAAGAAAAGAGGAAGCTGATCATTGAAGACGAAAGAAGAAAAATAGTGCTTGAGGAAGCCGACAAGTCTGATGGCCAGAAACAGACCGACAATCACTGAAATAAATGCAACGGGAGCATCTGAGCCAGCAGTTTCAAACCAAGAAGACCAAATAAGAAGTTATAGAAAGATGGCCAGACTAAGGTATGAAGCACAGAGAAGGATGCAGAGCTCAAGAAATGGGACAAGAACTTTAGAAAGTCAGCTGAATCCTGAAGCTGAACTGGAACTTTCCCAGAGAAGAAGAGCCTCGCTAGTTCCAGCAGAACCACTTTACTCAACAAACTGGTCTAAACCATGACACCAGTTTATCAACATTATTCAGAAACGAGGATTCTGGTGACAGGAGGACAACGAAACTTACCCCTAATTAACCAGGAGAGTTACACAATCCTACGGAGGGAAGGTATGCAGCTAATCCATCTAGGATTAGTAATGATCAAAATACATGCATTACATCGCAGGAATGCAGGAGTGAATGCCTTAATTGTTCTTCGAGACACACGATGGAAGGATGACAATCTATCATCGGAACTATGGAAGTAGATCTTTCTGGAGGAACACAACTGGTATATATAGCTCCAAATATGCTACTAAGTGTGGAAGATTTCTTTAATCACATTGAATTAGCCATTCAGACTCATGGCTATGAGGACTGGAATATGGCTGAATCAAACTTATTGATAACACGAGGTTTAATTGGCAGATTGACTAACACTAGTCATGCAGGATTTCGCTATAATATTCAGAATGTAGCGGACTACTTAGCAAGCACTGGTATTCATGCAGTATCAGCAGCACCAAGGACAATTGAAGAGTTGCAAGGAATGAGGTGGACTTTACAACCACCATCAACTGTTCGGATTTGCAATCCACAAGCGGTAAGGACAACTACCTTACTTGATGGTTCTATTGCTCTCTCCTTCCAGGGATATCATTCAACAGGAAATCCCCAACCAAGGAGACTAAGCAATATGGACATAGAAGAAATAAAAGGCGAAGGAGAAGAAGAATTTGCTGGAATACTAACCAGTGAATATGCCTTACCAATATTCCATGAAATACCAGATCCATATGGATGGGAATATCCTGATGAAGGTAACAGATGGGATACCCTGGGAGAACCCAGTGGTAAATATAATTACTATGTTAATTATGCAGCACCACCTCCAACACCCTGGGTGATTCCAACAAAACCCCAGTGGGACGACAGTGATGATGAAGATAATCCTGCTAATGACAATAACCAAGACGGTGATCATAAAGCAGTTTTCCCAAGCATATGGGAAGACACACCATGGGAGGAAGATCCAGATCTTGATCCAAGTGAATTTGCACCACTAACCGTGGAAGAAGAAGAAAACTATCATCTCTTATTCTTGGAGCTGGAAGATCAGGAAACAGATTACCCAATTCATAATGAACCAAGATACCCTACTTCACCAGATTCAATAATCCCTACGGGTATTCAACAACCAGCACCACACTGGTCAGATTCAGATACTGAATCAGAAGATTATTAGAGACAAACTGTTGAGCAGGTTGAGCAGGCTGAGGAAGAATATTATGAAGAAAACTTACCAAGACAAATGGGCCAATTATCAATAGAAGATAATGAACAACAACAAGCTATTCCTCCAGCTTCTGAAGCAGCGCATGTGGGAACAGAAGATCCACTAATGGAACAGTTGGAAAGAATGGAGTATCCAATACTAAGAAGTATGATGCAGCAAGCAACAAGAGAAAATGCACTCTCCAGCAATGCAATTGCAAGGTACAACCCTCCTCCGGAACCTCTTATGGGTCAAATAAATTATCCACCTGCACAGGTTAATCCAAGACCAGAGCGGAGGGAACCAATTCAGTTTACAGGAAACTTCAAGCCTCAAGGCTACAAACATCAGACCTGGACATTGCCATCAGCCCAAACAAATGATGGGGCTATTCTAATTCTACCAGATGATATAGGGCAATATTCGGAGGTCATATCACGATGGGAATCTATTACCAATAATCTAGTAAATCAAAAAACATGGCTGGACAACGTGCAAAAGGTACAGTTTATTGAAAATCTATTAGGAGAAGATGAAAAGAAGATGTGGATACAATGGCGTATGGTGTTTGCTGCTGAATATGAAGCTCTTATACAAATGGCAGGAGAAACGCAGAACATACTCTCAGCCATTCGAAGGTCGTTCTTATTGGAAGATCCATATCAAGGCTCTACTGCAGAACAAGATCAAGCTTATATTGATATTGAGAGATTATCTTGCAACAGCATGAAGGACATCTTTAATTATCTCAATGATTATAAAACATTGGCGGCTAAATCTGGTAGGATGTTTATTAACCCAGAATTATCAGATAAATTATTCAGAAAAATGCCAGCCCTCATCGGCAATGAAATTGAAGCAGCTTATAAGGCAAGGCATCCAGCTAATGAGGTAGGTATTATTCCAAGAATACATTTTACTTACCAATATTTGGCAGAAATATGCAAAAAGGCTGCTATACAGAAAAGTGTGAAGGATTTGGCTTTCTGCAGTAAAATACCCATACCAGGGTATTATAATAAGCAAAAGAAATATGGTCTGAGGAAATTCAAAACATACAAAGGAAAGCCTCATGATTCTCATATTCGAGTTTTCAAAAAGAAGAAAGGAGATCAACAGAAGAAATGCAAATGTTTTATATGTGGAGAACCAGGCCATTTCGCCAGAGATTGCAAAAGGAAAACTGGTAACATTGCTCGAGCAGCTGTAATGGACCAATTAGACCTACCATCATATTATGATGTATTATCAGTAGATCTAAATGAAGAAGACTCTGATGCAATATGTTCATTCTCAGAGGGAGAAGCTGGACCAAGTTATGTAAACCTAGCACTAGATGATACACCGTGGCTCCAGGAGATAAGCTATATGCTTGGAGCAGAGCATTGTGGATGGCGAAGTCAAGTATTTGTTGGTGATATGATGAAAAATTGCAATCATGATTGGGAAGAAAATCAAATCATCACTGACAGCAAATATCAATGCTGCACACTATGTAAGTTAATCACTACAGATACTATGCGCATACATTGTGTATTGTGCAGGATGACTGTCTGTCCCGCCTGTGGCCCATTCCAAATTTATTTCACATAAATTAAAGATCTTGAGAGTATGGGCTCTGAAGAGCACTTGAACTCTCTCACACAAGCACACTTACTTACAGGCTCTCTCACACAAGCACACTTACTTACAGGCACACACACTCTTGGGTTCTTAGTAGAGCTTCGGATTTGTGTCCACTTGCTTTGCTAAGAGCGTTTGAGGTTTGCTTATATAGGCATGGTGATAGGAGATGAGGGATGAGACCGGGTGCATGATGGTAGCCCCATCGCATCTTATCCCTGATTCTTCACGTGCCTATATCCTCAATTATTTCAACTTTGCAAAAGCTACTTTAAATAAAGGCCTGGACAGGTGGCCTTATAATTGCAAGACCGAAACAAGTGGTCTTCATAAAGTGACAGGCCAATTAACAGATGGCCTTAGAAAGTGCTAGACAGGATAAGTGGTATTTACAAAAGCAACTTTAGGGGGGGGGGATAGCCTCACATGGCTAATTCCTTTCTGATCGCGAATCTTCAAAGGTTACAGGCATCAGTTGTGCAATCGTCCTTCCCAAAGTTACTTTAATCACATGGTCTGCGTTTCGTGTTTCTTGTATTGATTCGTCCACCATCTTCAATAATTGTATCTGTTTATCCGAAGGAAATTCTTTCATGGTGATATGATGAATGAGCCGAGAGAGTGCATCTGCAAGTTCATTGTTTACACCGTCAATATGTTCAAACTTTATTTCCACACCGGTACCTGTTATGTAGTCGATGAAGGAAACCCATCGTACTCGTGAAGGCTTGTTGCTGACCGTTTTATTAAAGAACTTAATTATGGCATGGCAGTCAGTTCTCAAAGTAATTTCCATTCTATCCAGATAATGAATTTTCATTGCCGTTAGAGCTTCCATGCAGGCATGAATTTCCGCATCAATTGTGGATTTCAGAGTTGGAAATTTTCCACTAGCATAGGCACAAACTTTCTCTGTATTTCTAGGGTCATATCTGGAGTTTTTCCATTTACAGACGCCTCCCCATCCTTCCATGGAACCATCGGTCTCAATAATAATATAGGCTTCTGGTGGTGGAAGTTCCAGGTCAGGGAGTTTTTGAATAAGTTCTTTAACTTCCTTGATAATTGCCCAATCAGATGACTTGAAGCGTCGATCTCCATGGGGTGAAGTTTTGGCATATAGAGGTCCCAATAATTTGCTGAGATTTGGTATATGGGACCTTACATAGTTTAATATCCTGAGCCAAGATCTTAGCCCCTTTAGTGTAGTAATCGTCTTTTCATCAAAGTCACTGATCTTCCTTATTATATGTTGCTGAAGTTTGATCTTGCGATTCCCCACGATGACCCCTAAGAACTCAATCTCAGGCTAAGCTACTTTCATTTTGGTAAGAGATAAAACAAGTCCTTCCTTCTGACATATATCCAGCATTTTACATAAGTGTTGGCAATGCAATTCCTCAGTTGGAGAGAATACCAGGATATCATCTATATAGACTGCTAAGAATTCTTCGCAGCCTTTGAAGCAATTATCCATTTTTCTCTGAAAAACTGCCGGTGCATTCTTTAAACCGAATGGCATTACTAGCCATTCATATAGTCCCTGTGGTACTAGAAAAGCAGTCCATGGAACTGATTCCGGGTTCATCATTACTTGGTGGAAACCTGATTTTAAATCAAATTTGGAAAATATCTTGCTGTTTCCAATTTTTTTTAAGATCAGATTAATACCTGGAAGGGAGTACTGATCTTTATAGGTGTTGTCATTAAGGGATTTGTAATTGAAAACCAGTCGTTCCTTTCCTTTCTTTTCTTGGCCTGTTACAGGATCCACAGTTGTGCCAGACTGTACGATGAACGCCATAGTTCTGTGCCGACTTTTACTGGGCTGGATTACTTTTAGCTTTAAGAGGGCTTCAATATGAGTTTTGAATGAGGCCTCCATTATTGGCATCACATGCTTTAGAGGCTTGTCCTGAATTGTAATGTCAGGATTAATAATATCCAAGGTACAGATTGATTACCTTATTTTTCGCCCAGTGCTCTAGGGGATTATCCCCTATAAATCCTGCCTCCTTTAGTTTCTGAATGATTGGTGCAAACTGCATTCTGAGATTAACAGTTAGAGCCTGCTGATTGGTCAAAAATAATTCATCATGTAGATTAATGTATTCTTCTTTATCAAAATCCAGTTCCGGTATGGCTTTAGCTGTGACCACTACTTCTGGAGAAGTGTTTATTGTAGTAATGTCTTTGTAGAATGTTACCTCAGTTCCTTCTATTCGTAGTCCTCCCACCATTGCTTTAATAAAATTGCAGCCAAGCAGCATCTGAATGCCATCCTTAAGATTCATTGTTAGCTGGTAGGTAAAGGGAATTCGGAACTTATGGACACCAATAATCATAAAACCATTTTTGACCTTTTTTGTTGTCACTTGTTGGGAATTAATCCCTGAAAAGAGTACCTTATAAGAGATTTCCTCAAATGCTTCTTTTGGTAATGAATTCTTGCAAATACAACAGGTAGTTGCCCCCGTATCCAGTATAGCTTGAACTCCTGTATCTGGTACTCCTGGAATTTGTATTATCACCTTCATATTATATAACTTGTTTAATAAAGGTCTCCCTGTTGTGGCTAGAATTGTTTCCGTAACATCAAGTGGCTGGTCAGTTGACCCAAATGATCCAGCTGCCCTTGATGTTTCACCCAATTCACCAACCTCAGTAAATGATGGTGTCATTATTTGCTCAAATATTATTTGTGCAATGCAGCTACCCTGCTCAAGAGAGAGTGTTAGATCCAAAAAATTGTATACAAGGATCCGTACCTCCCCCCGGAAATCTGAATCAATGACTCCAGCGTTGATAAGAAAATTGAGGCGAAGTGCAGCACCAGATCGTGGTGCTATTCGAGCATAGTATCCTTCTGAAAATTCTATGCTTATCCCGGTCTTAATAAGACTTTGTTGCCTTGGTGGGATATGTGCTTCTTCATCTGTGAAAATATCATATCCTGCTGCACCGGATGTTCGTCGGATAAGGAGTTTTGCAGTGGATGTTAATCGCCTTATCTTTACAACTTTGTCTTCATCATCATCATCTTCTGACTCTGCCCGTTCCATACTGTCCTTCTTGTTTAATGCACTTCGTAAATATTGTGTATAATCCAGTAAATCCTGGATCATTTGTTCTTCCTTTTCGAAGGGTGGGATCACTTCATTCTTCTTCAAAGTTAATGTCCAGTTCAAGTAGAATGGGCCACAGGCGGGACAGACAGTCATCCTGCACAATACACAATGTATGCGCATAGTATCTGTAGTGATTAACTTACATAGTGTGCAGCATTGATATTTGCTGTCAGTGATGATATGATTTTCTTCCCAATCATGCTTGCAATTTTTCATCATATCACCAACAAATACTTGACTTCGCCATCCACAATGCTCTGCTCCAAGCATATAGCTTATCTCCTGGAGCCACGGTGTATCATCTAGTGCTAGGTTTACATAACTTGGTCCAGCTTCTCCCTCTGAGAATGAACATATTGCATCAGAGTCTTCTTCATTTAGATCTACTGATAATACATCATAATCTGATGGTAGGTCTAATTGGTCCATTACAGCTGCTCGAGCAATGTTACCAGTTTTCCTTTTGCAATCTCTGACGAAATGGCCTGGTTCTCCACATATAAAACATTTGCATTTCTTCTGTTGATCTCATTTCTTCTTTTTGAAAACTCGAATATGAGAATCATAAGGCTTTCCTTTGTATGTTTTGGATTTCCTCAGACCATATTTCTTTTGCTTATTATAATACCCTGGTATGGGTATTTTACTGCAGAAAGCCAAATCCTTCACACTTTTCTGTATAGCATCCTTTTTGTATATTTCTGCCAAATATTGGTAAGTAAAATGTATTCTTGGAATAATACCTACCTCATTAGCTGGATGCCTTGCCTTATAAGCTGCTTCAATTTCATTGTCGATGAGGGCTGGCATTTTTCTGAATAATTTATCTGATAATTCTGGGTTAATAAACATCCTACCAGATTTAGCCGCCAATGTTTTATAATCATTGAGATAATTAAAGATGTCCTTCATGTTGTTGCAAGATAATCTCTCAATATCAATATAAGCTTGATCTTGTTCTGCAGTAGAGCCCTGATATGGATCTTCCAATAAGAACGACCTTCGAATGGCTGAGAGTATGTTCTGCGTTTCTCCTGCCATTTGTATAAGAGCTTCATATTCAGCAGCAAACGCCATACGCCATTGTATCCACATCTTCTTTTCATCTTCTCCTAATAGATTTTCAATAAACTGTACCTTTTGCACGTTGTCCAGCCATGTTTTTTGATTTACTAGATTATTGGTAATAGATTCCCATCGTGATATGACCTCCGAATATTGCCCTATATCATCTGGTAGAATTAGAATAGCCCCATCATTTGTTTGGGCTGATGGCAATGTCCAGGTCTGATGTTTGTAGCCTTGAGGCTTGAAGTTTCCTGTAAACTGAATTGGTTCCCTCCGCTCTGGTCTTGGATTAACCTGTGATATGACCTCCGCTCTGTTTGGATTTTATAAAATCAATCATGGATTGATTTACCATGATAAGGAAATTTATTCCATAGGAGAGAAGAGACTTGATTGATTTTTTATCATGAATTAAAATATGATTTTAACCATGATATAAAATCAAACTTGGCATGATGGAATAAGTTATTCCATATTTGAGAGGCTTGATGGTTGAGAGGTCACTATATAAAGGACCCAAGGCAAGGCTTGGGTAATAATTGTAGAGATGAAGGCATAGGCTCTCTCCCCCTCTTTCTCTCCTTCTCTTCTCCCCTTCTTGTCGTGCGCCAACCAGCCCCAAGAAGGAACACCAGCCGACCGCCCCTACCCTTTCCCGGCTATCCTTTTGTAGTTAGTCTTCCGACCTCTCTCTTGGTTTTTCTTGTCGCGTTCTCAGAGAATCTAGTAGTTCTCGAGAACACGAAACTCGTGGCTTTGCGAAGTCATCCCGAAGATACTCGGCGTGAACGCGAATAGAGGCGGAGCTTCCAAGGAACGCTTACGGTTGGATCTCGATCGTCCCTTCCTTCGAGTTACACGAGGTAATACGTAAATTAGTTTAAGTTTCTAAAAATTTTAAATATATGATCATGTCTACACAAGATAAAATTGCATGCTTAGATGTGTGGTTAAATAATTTGAGAAATTATTTATGCTAAACCTTCCACTGCACGTAATTAATTTTAAAACTATGAACCCGCATCAATGTCAACATGCACCCGGTCCAAACAGTGGTGTAAGAGCCGAGGTTTGTGTTCGACATAATCATATAATTGTTTTGCGGAAAGTTTTATCATGATCTCAATTTTGGAAAATTTTCAATTATGGAAACTTTCCAATTATGGTAAATTTTTTATTTAGGAATTTCAAAGTTTGGAAATCCTCATGAAATTTCGCAAACTTTTGAAATATCTTTGTTTCTGAAATTTTATGATAATTGTGAAAACTTTCCATTTTTGAAAACTTTCCAATTATGAAAATTTCCTTTTTTGGAAATTTTCCAATTTTGGAAAAACGTAAGTTTTCTTTGTACCAGAAACTTACAATTATTCTGAAAACCCTTTATTTTTGGAAACATTCCATTTATGGAAAGCTCGCAATTTTAGGCACTTTCTTTCAAGGAGGTGTGGACCCAGGATGATTGGGTATAAGTCGAAGTGCCCGAAGATGTTTGAACAGCCTACAAAGGATTCATCACTCCTTGCGAGGAGATGTATACCCGAGACCTATCGTCGGATTGTTACTCGAAGCCTCTGGCCAGAGCATGACATGTTTAGAGTATGAATCTCTTAAATACATGAGAGTAATTAGAATCCGTAGGACGAGAAAATGTTACTTGTGCTAGGTGTGACGTAGTCAGCCTAGTGGGGACTGACACACATAGGCCATGTCCTGAACCAAGTGGGTATAAGATGGTAAAGGGAATGGGGCACGATTCATTATAGTTGCTGAAGGGTTTCAGAATTGTTTCTGAGGTCAACCGTTGATCTTTCGATTAATTGGGGATCATGATGTATTAATAGGCGTCACTCATGATCGTTCTATAATTGATTAATTATAGACGGCCAACATAAATCGAAAGCCTATTTAGTCACACGCACTACGAGTAATCCGAGGGATTTAAAACGAGTTAAAAATTGGATTTTCCAATCAAGAGAGATTAAGTTTGGTTGAGCCAAACGATAAGTCGAATCTGAATTTATCAGAGACGCATCGGAAGCGTAAAATGGCTAAGTCTTTTGAAGACTTAATAGATGAATTAAATAAGTTTAATTCATTGGGGCGTGGCTTCGATGGGCCAGCCAAAGAGGGCCTCCATCCTCTTTGCTTGGCCGACCACAACAAAGGGAGAGAACCAAGTTTTTGGTTCAATTTATAAAATAAATCAATTGTGGTTTGTTTTATAAAATTATGGATGATATAAATTTTTATATAATAAACCAAGGTTTGGTTTATTTTTCATGGAAATTAAAATGAACCATGGATTAGTTTATTTTATAAAATCAATCATGGATTGATTTACCATGATAAGGAAATTTATTCCATAGGAGAGAAGAGACTTGATTGATTTTTTATCATGAATTAAAATATGATTTTAACCATGATATAAAATCAAACATGACATGATGGAATAAGTTATTCCATATTTGAGAGGCTTGATGGTTGAGAGGCCACTATATAAATGACCCAAGATAAGGCTTGGGTAATAATTGCAGAGATGAAGGCATAGGCTCTCTTTCTCTCCTTCTCTTCTCCCCTTCTGGCCGTGCGCCAACCAGCCCCAAGAAGGAGCACCAGCCGACCACCCCTACCCTTTCCCGGCCATCCTTTTGTGGTTAGTCTTCCAACTTCTCTCTTGGTTTTTCTTGTCGCGTTCTCGGAGAATCTAGTAGTTCTCGAGAACACGAAACTCGTGGCTTTGCGAAGTCATCCCGAAGATACTCGGCGTGGACGCGAATAGAGGCGGAGCTTCCAAGGAACGCTTACGGTTGGATCTCGATAGTCCCTTCCTTTGAGTTACGCGAGGTAATACGTAAATTAGTTTAAGTTTCTGAAAAATTTTAAATATATGATCATGTTTACACAAGATAAAATTGCATGCTTAGATGTGTGGTTAAATAATTTGAGAAATTATTTATGCTAAACCTTCCGCTGCACGTAATTAATTTTAAAACTACGAACCTGCATCAATGTCAACATGCACCCGGTCCCAACAGTGGTATAAGAGCCGAGGTTTGTGTTCGACATAATCATATAATTATTTTGCGGAAAGCTTTATCATGATCTCAATTTTGGAAAATTTTGAATTATGGAAACATTCCAATTATGGTAAATTTTCGATTTAGGAATTTCAAAGTTTGGAAATCCTCATGAAATTTCGCAAACTTTTGAAATATCTTTGTTTCTGAAATTTTATGATAATTGTGAAAACTTTCCATTTTTGAAAACTTTCCAATTATGAAAATTTCCTATTTTGGAAATTTTCTAATTTTGGAAAAACGTAAGTTTTCTTTGTACCAGAAACTTATAATTATTCTGAAAACCTTTTATTTTTGGAAACTTTCCATTTATGGAAAGCTCGCAATTTTGGGCACTTTCTTTCAAGAAAGTCTAGACAAATTATGGGAATATTAATTGGCATTTAAATTTATAATTGAAAAAATTATTTACAAAATTCTTTATTTTGGATTGAGCCTCGGGGAGCCGTCCAATTTAAAGTTAGTTGTTATAATTAAATTTCCTAAATTGAATTTAAACTGTCAAATGCTTATTTTGGATTGAGCCTTGGGGAGTCGTCCAAATTAAGTTTTTGATATTAATTTTCCATAAATAAAATATGTGATCAAATCTTGGAAATTTTTGAGGTGATTCTCAAACGATAATTTCCTTATTTGATTTATGAGGTGATGCTCTTACATATTATTGTCTCCAAAATTAATTAGAAAAATTATTTCCTATAGAGTATATTTCCTTAAATAAGATTTTCATGAAAATAATATGTGGTTGAATTAAGGGAATCTGTCTATTAATTTAATAAGATTTGATTTAGAGAAATCAAAGTCTTAAACATATTATTTCCGAAATTGATTATGATAATTCAGAAAATTGTTTCCCAAAACAATTCCTTGAATAAAGTATGAAATTAGAATTAGGAAATCCGGTTCCTAATTCAATTAATGAGACTTGATAAATTAAGTCACATGCATACTTTATTAAATAAATTGTTAGAATATGACATAATTATATGTCATGAATGTGCATAAAAGAAAAGGATGAGACCCAAAACCCCTTACAAAATATTAAGGCCAACACCTTCCATTAATATGGTTAGAACCGGAGTTTTGTTTCTCGTTTGGGTTGATGGACACATCCATGCCCGGCTTGAACATGTTCAAACCATGGAATTAGTTTATGATTAATATAGTTGGAGTCAGAGGTCAATCCTTAGTTTTGGTTGTTGGACACATCCAAGCCTAACTAAACGGTTGAATGAGCTCCAACCATATTAAAACTATTTCTTGATTAATGGGTCATCCTTAAGCTTGGAGCATCGATTTGTTGTGCCACAGCCAAGGTCGATGTAAAGAGAGGTGCAGTTGGGTGCTATGTATATTGTTGCATACTTGTTAATGAGTTAACAACCCAATGATTTATGCAAACATTCAATTAGTTGATAGCATAATATGATAGTTACATATGTATAATATGTAATCGGTATAATTACCTACCTTCATAGCTAAGAATAACTTGATGGACTCTAGCCATGGTTGTTCTTATCTATGGTTGGATATCAACCTATTTGGAGATGTTCCTACGATCTCCCGAATTGATAAAAAGGGTTATTTAATTCGAAAATAAATAGGATTTAATTAATGTATATTGATGCATTCTTTATCATTCTCATTC
>JAGFNQ010000703.1:0-88438 GCA_024364735.1 Boesenbergia rotunda | reverse complement strand
TGTTGGGACCGGGTGCATGTTGACAAGGATACGGGTTCGTAAAATTTTAAATTTTTATGTGCAGCGGAAGAATTAGCATAAAATAATTTCTCAAATTATTTTAACCACGTATCTAGCATGCAACCTTATGATGTGTGGACATGATCATAAATTAAAACTTTGCGGAAAAGTAAACTAATTTACTTTGTACCTCGCGTAACTCGAAGAAAGGGACGAGATCCAACCGTAGCGTCCCTTGGAAGCTCCGCCTCTATTCGCGTCCACGCCGAGTTCTCTTCGGGATGACTTCGCAAAGTCACGAGTTTTGTGCCGATGAGAACTACTAGATTCTCTAAGGCACAACTAGAAGATCAAGAGAGAAGAAAGGAAACTAACCACCAAGAAACAGAATCTAAATTCCGGGAAGGAAGGAGACGCGATCCGCTTCTTCTTCTTCTTCGTTGGCTCCTTCTTGGTGATGACAACTCACGGCAATCCCTTGGATTGGGAGGGTGATGCGCCGGCCCTAGGTGGGGTGGACGCCGGCCCTAGGGTGAGCAAAGGGGGACGCTGACCCTAGGAGGAAAGGAGAAGGAGAGGGAGAGATTAAGAGAGAGTGGAAGAGAATTAATCTCTTGATCACTTAATTAGGAATTCAAGGCTTGCCTTTGGTTCCTTTATATAGTATCCTCTCCCTTGCCAAGTCTCCCTCTTAACGGAATTTTAATAAGAAATTTATCCTATAAATTTTCTTATGAATTATTCCGTTTAAGCCAAGTTTTATTATAACTAACTTTATAATAAAACAAATACATCTCTCCTTTTATTATGGAATAAATTTTACAAGAAATTTATAAATTTTCTTTATTATGGTAAAATCAATTCATAATTGATTTTATAGAATTAAAATAAACCATTCCATGGATCATTTTAATTTCCATAAAAAAGAATAAATTTCTATAAATTTCTTTATATAAATTTCTTTATACAAATTTCTTTATCCATAATTTATAAAACAAATCGCGCTAGATTTATTTTATTAATTAAACCAAATAAATTGGTTTCTCCCCAAGTGGTGGCCGACCAAACCAAAGAGGGTTGGCACCCTCTTTGGCCGGCCAAACCGAGCCGAACCCATCACGAATTAGACTCATTTAATTCGCCCAATAAGCCTTCAAATGACTTAGCCATTTTTAGCTTCCTGTGCGCCTCTGATAAATTCAGATTCGACTTATCTCTCTTGATCGGAAAATCCAATTTTCAACTCGTTTTAAATCCCTCGGATTACTCGTAGTGCGTGTGACTAAATAGGCTTTCGATTTATGTTGGATGTCTATAATCAACCAATTATAGAACGATCATGAGTGGCACCTAGTAGTACATCATGACCCCCAATTAATCGAAAGATCAACGGTTGACCTCAGATGTGATTCTGAAACCCTTCAGCAGCTCTAATGAATCGTGCCTCATTCCCTTCACCATCTTATACCCACTTGGTTCAGGACATGGTCTGTTTGTGTCAGTCCCCACTAGACTGACTACGTCACACCTAGCCCAAGTAGTGTCTTTCTCGTCCTTTGGATTTCTAATTACTCTCATGTATTTAAGAGACTCATACTCCAAACATGATATGCTCTGGCCAGAGGCTTTGAGTAACAATCCGACGATAGGCCTGGGTATACATCTCCTCGCAAGGAGTGGTGAATCCTTTGTAGGCTGCTCAAACATCTTCGGGCACTTCGGCTTATACCCAATCATCCTGGGTCCACACCTCCTTGGAGATGCTTGCTTAAGATGTTAAAGTATAAGTCTCCATGACCAAGATGACTTGAACACCGCAAGTCAAAGGAACATCGCACTTAAGCTGCAGTAAGAACTTTCATTGACATATCTATATGTAGATTACCATATGAAGTCTTACAGCTAGTCACTCCAATGAACTAGTTCCCTTAACTAGCATCCATGTTTATCTCCGGACATCCCAATGTCACCAGCCAGTGAGAATCAGCTGATTAGAGAATAACCCATGCTAGTCTCAACAGAATTGATAGTGTCCGTTTTTATCAATTCATCGACTAGGGATATTTTCAATACTTCACAATTGCACATGTAGAGATAATCACTAGTTGTGATCCCATCACAAATTCTCTTATGCTGTGAATTGTATTGCGGACATTCAGTAGATGAGTTTAAGATCCCAATTAAATACACAAACATGTATACTCAAATAGTGAATTATCATTTATTAAAATAAATGTTTACAACCATAAGGCGATTGCCTTAGGACACTTCTCTCATATCACTAACAAACTCCCACTTGGCCTAATGCCAATCGCTACGGTATCCAATACCACAGGCTCTAACATGACCCTCAAACTTGCTCTGAGGCAAGGCCTTAGTTAAAGGATCCGCTAAATTCCTTTCAGTGGAAATTTTCTCAATTTGTATATCATTCCTACTTATAATCTCTCTGATCAGATGATAGCGGCGAAGCACGTGTTTGGATCGCTGATGAGACCTTGGTTCCTTTGCTTGTGCAATAGCTCCATTGTTGTCATTGTAAACCGACACTGCTTCATCAATGGTTGGAACCACGCCAAGTTCGGAGACAAACTTCTTGATCCAGACTGCTTCCTTTGCTGCTTCCGAAGCTGCGATATATTCCGCTTCCGTGGTAGAATCCGCTACGGTGTCTTGTTTGGAACTTTTCCAACTTACTGCGCCTCCATTTAAAGTAAATACGTATCCAGACTGAGATTTGGAGTCATCCTTATCTGTCTAGAAACTGGCATCTGTATACCCATGTATTACCATATCTCCTTCTCCATATATTAGGAACACATCCTTAGTTCTTCTTAAGTACTTAAGGATTGTCTTGACAGCCGCCTAGTGATCCATACCTGGATCAGACTGGTATTTGCTCGTGACGCTTAAAGCATATGATACATCGGGCCTAGTACATAACATAGCATACATGATAGATCCTATCGCGAATGCATAAGCAATCTTATTCATGCAAATCCTCTCGTCTTCTGTGCGCGGACACATAGACTTTGAAAGGTTGATCCCATGCCTGATGGGAAGGTAACCTTTCTTGGATTCTGTAACGCCCGCTTTTTTTTTTCTCTTTCTATTAAGCGGCGTTACGTTAACATACCTAGGGCATGTAGACATCATAAGGCAGCGGAATAAGACTTTTAGACTTATACATACATGCCCTACTACCATTCTTATCATAATGACATGGAAACTCGGCATATTGCCTTCATACTTAAACATCATATCATGTCATACTTAACATCGCATCATAGAGTTCCATAAGTCATTATTCAAGCATTCAAGCATATAAGTAACCAAAGTAAAGTTCTAGCATAAACGATAAACATATGATTTCCTGGGCCAAGTCACTACCACACACATGCGTTCTTGCCCTCCTGCTGCTTCCTCATTGTCCCCTTGAATGATCTGCGGTATAAGGAAATAAGACTATAAGCACGCAGGCTTAGTAAGACTCTTTCCTACTTACAAAACCATTCGTCATTTCATAATGAGCACATGAAACATTAACATACTTGGTGCTCTACTTAGAACATAACAACTTGAATCACTTATCATATACTTGACATGGCATGAACATAAACATAAGTGAACATTCCTATCATGGCATGAGACATGGCGTAAACGTAAACATAGTAAACATTCTATGCATGACATGCTACATGGCATAAACATAAACATAATAAACATCCCTAGCATGGCATAATACATGTTATATACATAACATAATAAACATTCCTAGCATGTCATAATATATGGTATAAACATGTCTATAAGGTGTAAATCAACCTGTATGGCATAAACATAGGCATACTTCCTATCATAGCATATGAGCATCCTCTTAACATAATCATGACATAGATCATTTACTCTCATGCATATTTCTTAACATGAAGTGTAAGCATAAAAATCTTATCAGCATAGCATAATGCATAACATGAATGAATGCATGAGTGGAATGCATATACATAAGGATGCTTAACTTTTAAAACATACTTTTAAATGTTTAAACATAATCATTATATCATTGGGGTCCCCGGCTTGTACCACATACATACATCATAGCGCGCATCCCTAGCAAGTCCGAGGTAGCGAGCCCCGACCTACTAGGGTAAGGACAGCATAGTCGGTAGTCCCCAAACCGAGGCGTTCTTAAGGAGCCCATCCCTGTTGCACAGCTCCGGTAGTGCTAGAACCGTGGACAGCATAGTCGGTAGTCCAGAACCGGGGCGTTCTTAAGGTGCCCATCCCTTGGACCCATACTTCGGTCCGGTACAAGCCCATTCATAAAGTAAAATACTTTTCATGTTTCATCATTCATAAGACATTCATAGCATAACCATGTTACATAAGCATGACTTAACACATGCTTGTCCTTTAATTATTCATACTTATTGCATAGCATCATGATGCCTAGAAGGCATAAGCATTATCTTCATTCATAAACATGGTATGCATCTTCCTTCATTAACATGGCATGCATCATTCTTATCATAACATAAACATAATATACTTATCATGGCATCGTTCTCATCATGAACATAAACATAACATACTTATCATGACATCATCCTTATCATGAACATAAACATAATATACTTATCATGACATCATTCTTATCATGAACATAACATAACATACTTATCATGGCATCGTTCTCATCATGAACATAAACATAACATACTTATCATGGCATCGTCCTTATCATGAACATAAACATAACATACTTATCATGGCATCATTCATCATGAACATACCCAATAACATAGCATGGTTCTTAACATAACATGAGCATATAACATAGCATGGTTCTCTACATAACCTAAGCCTACATAGGTAGGACTTCCATAAACATGCTACCTACTATCCAAGTGCATGGCATAAAACATAAGACATTCATAATAAACCCTATTAAGCATGACATCCAAATCATAACATACAACATAAAACATGGTGCTTAAAGTTAGGGTTATAGGTAACATGAGTTCTACCACATGCTTGGACCTATATACATATATATATATACTTCATGATAAGCATAAACCATCATTCTTTGAACCTTGACTCCACCCCAAACCCTAGATACATGGCTTGGCCGAAACCTATAGGGAGGAGTTCCATCAATTCCATAAACATGTAAGATAGCATAAGGTAAAGGAACAACCATACATTACCTATAAGACCATAGGGAGCCATTGGGGCTCATGATTAGGGTTAACCCTAACCTTTAGGCCCCCTTCCTAGGGCTGGCCGAAACCTAATAAGACATGGGTGCATGGAAAAATTCCATTAACATCCCCAATCAACCATTAAACATTCACCATTCCATACCATAGGGTCATTAGGGCCCTTACTTGAGGTAAGCCCCTAACCCTTGGCCCTAGGCCCTTCTTGGCCGAACCCCATAAGGTCACAAAACCTTGTAAAAATCTCACATAAATCCCTTCCACCTCCCTTTGTACCATAAGGGTACACAAGATACATGAGTGAAGGGTTAAATCCAACTCTAGCCATGAAAATCCCTATAATGGTACCCAACCCTAAGGGGTCTTAGGGTACTCCAAAAATTCTCATAAATTATATTTATTCTCTAAACATCATGAGAACACCTTAGGAAGCATAATCAAGATTTTTAACATCATCATGGACCCCAAAACCTTGGTGGCCGAAAGTCATAAGGGTCTAAACATGATTTTTCTCAACATCAAAACCCAACCCCAAACCTTATATTATGCTAAAAATCATGAAAATCATAAGGAACTATTATACCACAGGTGAGGGAGTCTTACCTTGGTTGATCTTGATTTTTAGACCTTAAAAGAGAAGAAAATTGTAAATCCTTTGGACACTTGAACCCCTTTGCCCTTGTAGCCTTGGAAAACCATTAGATCTTGGTGATGAGACCTTCTTGTGGAGTTTTCCAAGGGAGAACCTCTCCTTGAGGTTTCGGCTAGGATGAGGGGAGGAGGATGAAGAAAATACAATTGATGGAAGGAAGAAGTAACTCCCAAACCCCCCTCTTTATAACTCATCAAGGAGGCAAATGAAGAGTCTCTTCAAGACCCTTCATCTTCTTCGAAGCCTTAACCTATATCCACTTCATTTCCTCATAGAAATCCCTTGCTAGGTGAGTTGGTTAAAGCATACATGGTTGTACAAGAGGTCCAAGGTTCAAATCCTTGGTCCATGCACTAATTTTTCTATTTTATTTTTTTATTTATTTTCTATAAATTTTGAAAATCCCTTAAAAATTCTCCCATAATTATGTAAATATTTCTCCTTAAAACCCCTTTATATTTATGCTAATTTTCACCTAAAATTCACCAATAATTATGGTACTAAAAAGCCCATATAAGGCCCATTAGTGCCCTTTTTCCCTAATTTAAATGAGAAAACATGGATTTTCTAAGCCAAAGTTCGCATTAATATTTCTAGGTCCCTCGGAAAATTATCTAGACATGCTTAATATTTTAAGAAAATATTAAGAGAATTTTCCGGGTCGTTACAGATTCCGACATGCTAAACCTTTTTAGCACTCGGTCTATATATGTAGACTGCGAAAGACCAAGCAACCGTTTTGATCTATCTCTATAGATTCTAATCCCAAGGATATAGGTTGCTTCTCCCAGGTCTTTCATGGAGAAAGTTTTGGACAACCAAATTTTAACTGTCTGTAAGACTGATATATCGTTTCCTATAAGTAATATGTCATCGACATATAATACTAGGAATACGACTGCACTCCCACTAACCTTCTTGTACACACAAGGTTCGTCAGGATTTTGTGAGAAATCAAGCTCTTTGATTGTCTCATCAAAACGGATGTTCCAGCTCCTGGATGCTTGCTTCAGTCCATATATGGATCGTCGAAGCTTGCATACTTTGGTTTTATCAACCGATGTGAAACCTTCAGGTTGTATCATGTATACATCCTCAAGCAGGTTTCCATTAAGGAAAGCTGTTTTCACATCCATTTTCCATATCTCATAATCATAATGAGCTGCTATGGCTAGGAGCATCCGAATGGATTTAAGCATAGCTACTGGCGAATAGGTTTCGTCATAATCAATTCCTTGTTTTTGACGATATCTTTTTGCCACTAATCTAGCCTTAAAGGTAACAACATTACCTTCCATGTCGGTTTTCTTCTTGAAAACCCACTTGCACCCTATGGGCTTAATCCCTTCAGGTGGGTTAACCAAGTCCCATACTTGATTTTCGTACATGGAATCCATTTCCGACTTCATGGCTTCAAGCCATTTGTCCCTTTCTGAATTTTTCAGAACATCTTCATAACTGATAGGTTCGTCATCGCTTATGAGTAACACGTCATTCGATTCGCTTATGAGAAATCTGTATCTCTCTGGAATATTGCGTGTCCTATCAGACCTACGAAGAGGTGGTGTTGTTTTAGGTTCAACTGATAGCTCATCATTATGAGTTATTGGTTGTGGGTCTAGACTAGGTGTCTCTGTAATGTCTATTGGAGTTTCTTGAATTTCATCAAGTTCAATGTCACTCCCACTGTTTTCTTGTAAAAGAAATTCTTTTTCCAGAAATACAGCATGCCTTGAAACAAACACCTTTTGTTCCAAGGGATGATAGAATTGGTAACCCTTCGTTTCCTTAGGGTATCCAATAAATAGACATTTATCAGACTTAGCATCCAATTTGTCTGATATAGTCCGCTTCACATAAGCAGGACAACCCCATATCTTAAGGTGAGTTAAGTGAGGTTTCTTACTATTCCATGTCTCATATGGAGTAGTAGAGACTACCTTGGTCGGGACTCTGTTTAGCAAGTAAACAGCTGTCTTAAGTGCATAACCCCAAAAGGATTTTGGAAGAGTTGCATGATTCATCATCGACCTAACCATGTCCATCAAGGTTCGGTTGCGCCTCTCAGATACACCATTATGCTGTGGTGTATACGGCGGAGTCCATTGGGACAATATCCCATTGTCCCTAAGATAATCTTGAAACTCTTGACTTAAGTATTCACCACCCCGATCGGATCGAAGTATCTTAATACTTTTGCCAAGCTGTTTCTCTACTTCATTTCTGAACTCTTTGAATTTCTCAAAAGCTTCAGATTTGTGTTTCATCAAGAACACGTACCCGAATTATGAGTGATCATCGATAAAGGTGATGAAGTAGCTATAGCCTCCTTGTGCAAGAGTTGACATTGGTCCATATACATCAGTATGTATTAGACCTAGCAATTCTCCTACTGGATTACCTTTTCCAGAAAAGGGTAATTTGGCCATCTTGCCTTTTAAGCATGATTCGCATGTATCAAATGAACCGGGTTCAAATGATTCCAGAATTCCACATCGGTGTAATTCGGTCATGCGTTTCTTACTTACATGGCCAAGACGACAATGCCACATATAGGAGTCTATTTGATTACATATTCTAGCATGTTTGTTGCTAACTTCGATATTGAAAATGTCACCGGATAAATCTAACGTGTAGATGCCATTGCATAAAATTCCATTTCCATAAAGAACGCCATTTAAAGTTATGTAACAACAATTGTTACTAAAAGTTAAATGATAACCCTTTTCATTCAAACATGAAATAGATACAATGTTCTTTATTAACGAAGGAACAAAATAACAATTATCCAATTCTAAGACACGTCCAGTGGGGAGCTTTAGCAAATATGTTCCGATGGCAACAGCAGCAATCTTTGCTCCATTTCCAACTCGTAAATTTGCTTCTCCTTTGACGAGTCTTCTTCTATTCCTTAGCCCCTGTATGTCATTACATATATGTGAGCTACATCCAGTATCAAGTACCCAGGTATTTGAGGAAATAGAGTGACATTCAATAACGAAGATACCTGAAGAGGATGGGGCATCGGATGCCTTATTCTTCAAGGACTCAAGATAAACCTTGCAGTTTCTTCACCAGTGACCCTCTTTGCCACAATGATGGCAAGTTCCTTTTGGTTTCTTTTCAGTCTTTTTGGCCTTTTTCTTCTTTCCTTTATTCTGTTCTTTGGCCTTCCTCTTAGAACCTTTCTTTGAGGAACCAACTAACAGTACCGTCTTTTGATCCGACTTTACAGAAGGCTCCACAGTCTTCAGCAGGTTGAGCAACTCAGGAATGGTAGTCTCCAGTTTGTTCATCCGATAGTTCATCACGAATTGTGAATAACTCTTGGGCAAACAATTTAGAATTAAGTCAATACTTAGTTCATGATCCATTGCAAAATCGAGTGTGCTCAGTCGCTCAATGTACCCCAACATCTTTAACACAAACTGCGAGGCAGAAGTGCCTTCCTGCATCTTAGTGGTGAAGAGGAGTCTGGAGACTTCGAACCTTTCGGATCTCGCCTGCTCTTCAAACAACTCATGAAGATGGAAGATGATGATATAAACATCCATATACTCATGCTGCTTTTGCAACTCAAGTACCATAGAGGCTAGCATGATGCAACTCGCAAGTTCAGAATCGGTCACATGTTTCTGATAGGCCACTAGCTGGTCTGGAGTTGCACCTTCCGAAGGATGGTTGGGAAGTTGATCTTCAAGGACATAGGCAAGCTTCTCTGCCTTGAGGACTATCCTCAGGTTTCGAAGCCAGTCCATGAAGTTTGGCCCAGTCAGTTTATTGGTGTCCAAAATGGAACGCAAATTCAGAGAAGACATGATCGAGTGATTATCCTAGAAATATAAATTGAGATTATGTGAGAAGAATGATTAAAGAATGTATCAACATACATTAATAAAAAATCCTATTTATTTTTTAAATTGAATAACCCTTTTTATCAATTCGGGAGATCGTAGGAACATCTCCAAATAGGTTGATATCCAACCATAGATAAGAACCACCATGGCTGTGGCCATCAAGTTTTTCTTAGCTATGAAGGTAGGTAATTATACCGATTACATATCAGATATATGTAACTATCACTTTATGCTATCAACTAATTGAATGTTTGCATAAATCATTGGGTTGTTAACTCGTTAACAAGTATGCAACAATATACATAGCACCCAACTGCACCTCTGTTTACATCGACCTTGGCTGTGGCACAACAAATCGATGCTCCAAGCTTAAGGCTGACCCATTAATCAAGAAATAGTTTTAATATAGTTGGAGCTCATTCAACCGTTTAGTCAGGCTTGGATGTGTCTAACAACCAAAACTAAGGATTGACCTCTGACTCCAACTATATTATTCATAAACTAATTCCATGGTTTGAACATGTTGAGGTTCAAGTCGGGCATGGATGTGTCTATCAACCCAAACGAGAAACAAAACTCCGGTTCTAACCATATTAATGGAAGGTGTTAGCCTTAATATTTTGTAAGGGGTTTTAGGTCTCATCCTTTCTTTTCTAAGCACATTCATGACATATTATTATGTCATGACTAACGATTTCCTTAATAAAGTATGTATGTGACTTAATTTATCAAGTCTCATTAATTGAATTAGGAACCGGATTTCCTAATTCTAATTTCATACTTTATTCAAGGAATTGTTTTGGGAAACAATTTCCTAAATTGTCATAATCAATTTCGGAAATAATATGTTTAAGACTTTGATTTCTCTAAATCAAATCTTATTAAATTAAGAGGCAATTCCCTTAATTCAACCACATATTATTTTCATGAAAATCTCTTTTAAGAAAACTCTATAGGAAACCATTTTCCTAATTAATTTTGGAGACAACAATATGTAAGAGCATCACCTCTTAAATCATATTTTATTCATGGATTTAATTAATTACAACAAATTATTTTCTAAGGGTGGCTCCCCGAGGCTCAGATACCCAAAGAAAAGAAATTTGTCGTAAATTCAATTTGGTCCGCTTCGGAAGCGTAACCAAATTAAACATGACAATTTCATTTAAAATTGGGAAATTAAATTACAACAACTAACTTTAAATTGGATGGCTCCCCGAGGCTCAATCCAAAATAATGAATTTTGTTGACAATTTAAAACCCAATTCAAATTTAATTGTCAATTAATTGTCCATAAATTTGTCTAGACTTTCTTGAAAGAAAGTGCCCAAAATTGCGAGATTTCATAATAGGTTTTCAGAATAATTGTAAGTTTCTGGTACAAAGAAAACTTACATATTTCCAAAATTAGAAAATTTCTAAAATAGTAAATTTCCAAAATTGGAAAGTTTCCAAAGATGGGAAGTTTTCACAATTATCATAAAATTTCAGAAACTAGGATATTTCAAACGTTTGCGAAATTTCATGAGGTTTTCCAAACTTTGAAATTCCTAAATCAAAATTTTATTATAATTGGAAAGTTTCCATAATTGAAAAATTTTCCAAAATTGAGATCATGACAAAGTTTTCCACAAAACAATTATATGATTATGTCGAACACTAACCGGCTCTGATACCACTGTTGGGACCGGGTGCATGTTGACAAGGATACGGGTTCGTAAAATTTTAAATTTTTACGTGCAACGGAAGAATTAGCATAAAATAATTTCTCAAATTATTTTAACCATGTATCTAGCATGCAACCTTATGATGTGTGGACATGATCATAAATTAAAACTTTGCGGAAAAGTAAACTAATTTACTTTGTACCTCGCGTAACTCGAAGAAAGGGACGAGATCCAACCGTAGCGTCCCTTGGAAGCTCCGCCTCTATTCGCGTCCACGCCGAGTTCTCTTCGGGATGACTTCGCAAAGTCACGAGTTTTGTGCCGATGAGAACTACTAGATTCTCTAAAGGCACAACTAGAAGATCAAGAGAGAAGAAAGGAAACTAACCACCAAGAAACAGAATCTAAATTCCGGGAAGGAAGGAGACGCGATCCGCTTCTTCTTCTTCTTCGTTGGCTCCTTCTTGGTGATGACAACTCACGGCAATCCCTTGGATTGGGAGGGTGATGCGCCGGCCCTAGGTGGGGTGGACGCCGGCCCTAGGGTGAGCAAAGGGGGACGCCGACCCTAGGAGGAAAGGAGAAGGAGAGGGAGAGATTAAGAGAGAGTGGAAGAGAATTAATCTCTTGATCACTTAATTAGGAATTCAAGGCTTGCCTTTGGTTCCTTTATATAGTATCCTCTCCCTTGCCAAGTCTCCCTCTTAACGGAATTTTAATAAGAAATTTATCCTATAAATTTACTTATGAATTATTCCGTTTAAGCCAAGTTTTATTATAACTAACTTTATAATAAAACAAATACATCTCTCCTTTTATTATGGAATAAATTTTACAAGAAATTTATAAATTTTCTTTATTATGGTAAAATCAATTCATAATTGATTTTATAGAATTAAAATAAACTATTCCATGGATCATTTTAATTTCCATAAAAAGAATAAATTTCTATAAATTTCTTTATATAAATTTCTTTATACAAATTTATTTATCCATAATTTATAAAACAAATCGCGCTAGATTTATTTTATTAATTAAACCAAATAAATTGGTTTCTCCCCAAGTGGTGGCCGGCCAAACCAAAGAGGGTTGGCACCCTCTTTGGCCGGCCAAACCGAGCCGAATCCATCGTGAATTAAACTCATTTAATTCGCCCAATAAGCCTTCAAAAGACTTAGCCATTTTTAGCTTCCTGTGCGCCTCTGGTAAATTCAGATTCGACTTATCTCTCTTGATCGGAAAATCTAATTTTTAACTCGTTTTAAATCCCTCGGATTACTCGTAGTGCGTGTGACTAAATAGGCTTTCGATTTATGTTGGCCGTCTATAATCAACCAATTATAGAACGATCATGAGTGGCACCTAGTAGTACATCATGACCCCCAATTAATCGAAAGATCAACGGTTGACCTCAGATGTGATTCTGAAACCCTTCAGCAGCTCTAATGAATCGTGCCTCATTCCCTTCACCATCTTATACCCACTTGGTTCAGGACATGGTCTGTTTGTGTCAGTCCCCACTAGACTGACTACGTCACACCTAGCCCAAGTAGTGTCATTCTCGTCCTTTGGATTTCTAATTACTCTCATGTATTTAAGAGACTCATACTCCAAACATGATATGCTCTGGCCAGAGGCTTTGAGTAACAATCCAACGATAGGCCTGGGTATACATCTCCTCGCAAGGAGTGGTGAATCCTTTGTAGGCTGCTCAAACATCTTCGGGCACTTCGGCTTATACCCAATCATCCTGGGTCCACACCTCCTTGGAGATGCTTGCTTAAGATGTTAAAGTATAAGTCTCCATGACCAAGATGACTTGAACACCGTAAGTCAAAGGAACATCGCACTTAAGCTACAGTAAGAACTTTCATTGACATATCTATATGTAGATTACCATATGAAGTCTTACAGCTAGTCACTCCAATGAACTAGTTCCCTTAACTAGCATCCATGTTTATCTTCGGACATCCCAATGTCACCAGCCAGTGAGAATCAGCTGATTAGAGAATAACCCATGCTAGTCTCAACAGAATTGATAGTGTCCGTTTTTATCAATTCATCGACTAGGGATATTTTCAATACTTCACAATTGCACATGTAGAGATAATCACTAGTTGTGATCCCATCACAAATTCTCTTATGCTGTGAATTGTATTGCGGACATTCAGTAGATGAGTTTAAGATCCCAATCAAATACACAAACATATATACTCAAATAGTGAATTATCATTTATTAAAATAAATGTTTACAACCATAAGGCGAATGCCTTAGGACACTTCTCTCATATCACTAACAGTTAGATCACAACTATACCTTAACTTCTGAGCCCTTTGCCATTATCAAAACACAGGTTTGACTTTGGTGCTTTCGGCACCAACAATCTCCCCCTTTTTGATTTTTGGCAACACGATTCAAAAAGTTAAGTTAAAAATAGATAGCATATTTAACAAGCAAAGAATTCGTAAAAAAATTCCAGTTTTCTCCCCTTGAAACGAATATTCTCCCCCTGAGTTTGACTAAGTTAAAAACTTTCTAAGTGCTTTAGATTTGATTAAGTGTTGAAGTATTTTTTGCAAGCTTTCTATACTTAGAAATTTTTTCAAAAAGTTTTGCACATTTTTCATACTTAGAAAAATTTTCCAACAAGTTTTTGGAAGTTTTTCATACTTAGAAAATTTTCCAAAAAGTGTTTGCAAGTTTTTTTCATACTTAACAAATTTTCCAAAAAGTTTTTGCAAGTTTTTTTCATACTTAAAAAATTTCCAAAAAGTTTTTGCAAGTTTTTTTTCATACTTAAAAAATTTCCAAAGAGTTTTTGCAAGTTATTCATACTTAGAAAATTTTCCAAAAAGTTTTGCAAGTTTTTCATACTTAGAAAATTTCTGAAAATACTTTGTGCAACAAAAACACTTAAAGAGACAGATTTTCACTTAGAACCATTTAAGTACTTAGAAATTTTGAGGTGCTTTAAAAAATACTTGAAAATACTTAGTTTTGAAATGCTTAGATTTGAAATATACCTAGAAACATTTTTAAGCACTTAGATATTTAATTTACTTTTTGAAAAATAGAAAAAATATTTTGAACAAAAATTTCTCTCCTTTCCTTTCTCTCCCCCTTTGCCATATATCAAAAATAATTGATACTAATTACAACCGGTAAATTAGAGCAAGTAAGATAACTTGAAGTTCTGTATTGAACCAACTCTAATAACTTTAAGCATAACCTGGACCAAACCAAATTAAACCGATCTTGTTCGGGTCCTGTCTAACCCCGTTAGCTACTTACTAACTATTATAAATAGTAGCTTTAGCTAGGGTTAGTCAAGTTAAGTGTTCTGATCAAGTTAGACTTTCTAAGCATGACACTTAACCTGATTACTGTTCAACTTATATTTATTGCTCCAATTACTGCAGATGCACTGACTTAAAGCATCTTGAATCTTGGCATAGACCTAAGCATCTCAACTCAGTCTAGGTTATCAATCAAAAGTACCCTAAGGTGTTTGTGAGATGCTGGCTTCTAGATCTATAGGTGCATGCAATTCTAGGGTTAGGGCGTAAGCTAAGTCCATTTGCGAAAAAGCCCTAGTTTTGAAGAGGGTAGTTTTTGAAATAAAAAACTAAGTTGGAAAATCATTTTAAATTTCAAAAACTTGAAAAAATGATAAATTTGCAAGCTTTTCAAAGAAAATTAAAAAAAAATTAGGAAATAATATAGATCAGTCCTACTCTACTAAGCACAACCCTAACTGCCTTCTTAGTGAGTTAAACTCAGACTCAGGTAAGGGTTTGGTGAAGATATCAGCTAGGTTGGATTTTGAGTCCACATGTTTAAGTACTATTTCACCCTTGGTTATATGATCCCTTACAAAATGATGTTTAACTTCTATATGTTTTGTTCGGGAATGTTGGGTTTTTAGTCAAGTTGATTGAACTAATGTTATCAATATAGACTTGAGTTTGGGTGTAGTCAAGCTGGAAGTCCTTAAGAGTGTGCATCATCCACAAAAGTTGTGCTACACACTCTCCTAAGGCAACATATTCTGCTTCTGTTGTGGACAGTGCTACGCAGTGTTGCTTTCTACTACACCAGCTGACTAGACTATGTCCTAATAATTGGCAACTTCCACTTGCACTTTTTCTATCTAACTTGCACCCAGCATAGTCAGAGTCAAAATATCCTGACAATTCAAAAGTGGAACTCCTAGGATACCAAATCCCTACATTTAGGGTACCCTTAATGTACCTAAGTACTCTTTTTAGGGTTGCTAAGTGGGATTCCTTAGCACAAGTTTGGTACCTAGCACACATTCCTACAGAAAATAGGATATCAGGTCGGCTAGCTGTTAAGTAATGTAGACTGCTAATCATACTTCGGTATAGTTTAAGATCAACAGGCTTACCTTCAGGGTCACTATCAATTTTTACATTTGTTGCCATAGGGGTACTTATGCTTTTGGAGTTATCCATTTTAAATTTCTTTATTAACTCTTTAGCATACTTGGATTGGTGAACATAATTACCGTCTCTAGTCTGTTTAATTTGTAATCCTAAGAAAAAGTTGAGCTCACCTACCAAGCTCATTTCGAATTCACTTTCCATTATTTTTACAAATTCTTTTAAAAAATTAGAGTTGGTAGATCAAAAAATTATATCATCGACATAAATTTAGGCAATAAAAATGTCGTTTTCTAAGGTTTTAACAAAAAGGGTGGAGTCAATTTGACCTTGGTTAAAATCCTTAGAAATTAGATAAGTTGATAAATGTTCATACCATGCCCTAGGTGCTTGTTTCAACCCATACAGTGCTTTTATAAGTTTAAAGATGTATTCAGGTTTTTTTAGGTCCTCAAATCCTAGGGGTTGTCCTACATAGACTTCTTCATTGATGAACCCATTCAAAAAGGAAGACTTAACATCCATTTGGTATAGCTTAAACCCTCTATAGGCTGCAAAGGCTAACAACATCCTAATTGACTCAAGTCTGGCTACTGGGGCATAGGTTTCATCATAATCTAATCCTTCAACCTGACTAAACCCTTTAGCTACTAAGCGAGCTTTATTTCTAACTATTTCCCCTTAATCATTTAATTTGTTTCTGAACACCCACTTAGTATCTATAACAGATTTACCTTCAGCTTTAGGTACTAGTTCCCAGACTTGATTTCTTTCAAATTGGGCTAGCTCCTCCTGCATGACTATGATCCAATCAGGGTTAGGTAGGGCTTCCTCTATAGTCTTAGGTTCAATTTTTGAAATCAACGCAATTTGACTAAGATTTCTATAGGAAGACCTTGTTCTGACTCCTAAGGTTGGATCACCCACAATTTGATCAGCAGGGTGACTGAGTCTGGGTTTCTTGGTTCTTCTAGTACTAGGTTCAACCTCAGGTCATGCTGGACGGTTTGTTTCAGTGTTTAGTTCAACTACTTGGATCGGTTCAGTTATAGGTTGAGTTAAAACCTCAGTAGTTGGTTCAAGAGTTAGTTTATTTAGGGGTTCAATCAATGGTTCAATTGATGGTTCAATTGTTGGTTCTTTGTCTTCCTAATCAGTATTTGATTGGTTTAATTTTTTATTATTAATTTTTGGTTTAATTTCCTCATCAAAAATTAAGTTAGTGGTTTCTTCAATTTTGTGAGTTTGTTTATTGTAAACCCTATAGGCCCTACTAGTTGTTGAATATCCTAGGAAGATCCCTGGGGTTGGCTTGGATTGAGACTTACCTAGGTAGTCCTTGGTGTTCAAGATATGGACTTTGCACCCAAAGACTCTTAGGTAGTGTAGGTTAGGTAGTCTATGATAATATAATTCATAAGGTGTTTTATTATGCCTTTTGTTAATTAGAACCCTGTTTTGGATGTAACATGTCGTACTTACTGCTTCTGCCAAAATTGGTTAGCTAAGTTAAATTCATTTAACATGACTCTAGCGGCTTCCTGAAGGGTTCTATTCTTTCTTTCCACTATTCGATTTTGTTGGGGGGTTCTAGGATAGGAAAATTCATGTATGTACCCATTTATTTTGCAAAATTCTTCAAATCGTTGATTTTCAAATTCTCCCCCGTGATCACTTCTAAGCCTTTTGATTTTAGTATCATTTTGGTTTTCAATCATTTTACATAGGTCAATAAATAAATTTAAAGTTTCATCTTTAGTTTTTAGGAACCTAAATCAGGTAAACCTAGAGTAATCATTGATAATTACTAAGCAGTACTGATTCCCGCTTAGTGACTTGGCTCCATGTGAATCAAATAGGTCAAGGTGCAGAAGCTCAAGGGTGGTTTGGGTTAAGTTTGATTGAATTGATTTGTGACCAGACTTGGTTTGTTTGCCTTGGTTACATGAGTTACAGAGTTGGTTTTCAAAATTCTTAATTCTTGGTACACCTTTAATTAAACCAAGTTGGGTAATTTTATAAATTAGTTTAACGCGAGTGTGACCTAATCTCCTATGGCAGAGGTTGGATTCTTCTAATTGAGTCAAGAGGCATTTTGGTACTAAAGGTAAATTAATGGTATAAACGTTGTTTTTCCTAGAACCCTTAAGTATGACTTCTAAGTCTTGAAGATTTCTAATCAGGCAGTCAGAGTTGGTGAATGTAACTACATAGCCAATATCACATAGTTGACTTATACTAAGCAAATTGAATTTAAAATTATCAACCAAGAGTACTTTCTTAATCACAAAATCAGACTTGAGTTCAATGTTATCTGACCCAATGACTTTGAGTGTAGCATTGTTGCCGAATGCTACTAAGCCTAGGTTCTCGAACTTGATTTTGGTGAATTTCAATTTGTCTCCAGTCATGTATCTGGAGCATCCACTATCCAACATCCATTGGTCCAAATCTTTATATTCCTACACATAAAGTATTTATTGATTTGGATCCATTAGAGTTAGGGAT
This sequence comes from Boesenbergia rotunda, assembly GCA_024364735.1. Classification (NCBI taxonomy): domain Eukaryota; kingdom Viridiplantae; phylum Streptophyta; class Magnoliopsida; order Zingiberales; family Zingiberaceae; genus Boesenbergia; species Boesenbergia rotunda. The sequence continues at coordinate 70,128 of JAGFNQ010000703.1, read as the reverse complement.
AGCTTAAATTGATTTTCACAGCCTAGTATGTCTCACCCAATCTAGTGTTGTCAATCATGTTAACCTTATGGGTATTGTGAGACAGGTTTTCAAAAATTAAAGATTTTAATTTAAAAAAAAAACATAGTTAATTTTGAAAGAATTAATTTTGAAAATTTTAAAAATTTTAAGTTTATTGATTTTGAAACATGGTTGACTCTAAGATTACTTTGAAATTTGTATTAGATTCAAATTTGACAAAGAGTAAATTGAATTTGAATTTCAAAAATTGGCTTCCAGGTCTTGGCGAGGCACAAGGCCTTCTTTGGCCGTAGCCTTATTGGATCATCAACCCTTTCCTTGACAAAGCCTTTTAACGAAATTTCATTTTCAAAATTACTTTTTGTGAAATTCTGGTCTAACTAGTTTGGGTCGTGGATCGGTAGCTTCGGCTAGTTCCACTAGACAAAACAGACCAAGTAGAGTATACTTGACCTTATTAGAAGGGCTTCCCTAACGTACTATCATCTCACCTCCACCCAATACTAGGTTGTTCAAGTTTCAAATAAATCATTTTGTCCTTAAACTAACCAATCCTAAATCTAAGCATGATAATAAAAAAATTGCAAAAATAAACAATCAAGCATGCAAAAAAATCGCAATTAAAAAATTATCTAATTATGAATATGGTTTTTATATTGGCTCCCCCTGGACTATAGCTTCGATAATGGTTAGGCAAGATGTGAATCTTATCCTTGGGGATCCAATACTGGTTTGGTCTAGCTTATTTGTTTAAACAGAGCTTGGGGACCCATGCATGGACTTGGGTTCTAGGTTGGTTCAATACAGCATAATAAGAGCGTTGTCTTGACTTGGTTCGATAACCGAGTCTGGATCGGTTAGGAACGGACTTATGCTTTCCAAGGATCATGTCAAGACCCTTGGAACCCGAAGTGAACCGTTCTAAGCCAACTCTGAGCTCCTTGACTTGAGTTTTCAAGGAAGAATTCTCTTCCTCAAGATTTTTAACTTGGGTTAAGCTTCCTTCCTGAACTGGCTCAGTCAAGGACCTCGAGTTGACTTCCTGTTTCAGGAGTTTTACTTCCTGTCGGAGGGACTCAACCCGGATTTTGGCTTTCGGCAAGTTGCGGGATAAATAAGAAATTAATTTTGAATGTTCATATTCTGAGTAACCTCTTACTGTGATTTGCCCGTTTTCTGAGATTGTTATTCTTCCGTCACTTGGTTCCGATTCCGATCCAGAGTCGACGTCTTCCGAGGCGGTTAGAGCGAGAAGATTAGCGTGCGGGACTTCTTCTTTGGAGGAGGAGGAGGATTCATCCCAAGTGTCTTGGAGAGCCTTCCTTCTACGCGCCTTCTTTGTTTCCTTCAGGTTGGGGCACTCTGACTTGAAATGTCCCTTTTTGTTGCATTCGTAGCAGGTGACATTAGTCTTGCTCTTTGAGGTTGTTGAAGGTTCTGTTGGATCTTCCTTTCTTCGGCTTGATCTCTTTTTGCTTGTTTGGTACTTAAGTTCCTTGTAGTAATCTCGAGCTAGCCGAACCAGCTTGGGTCGATCCCCTTCGATATCCTCTGATTTTGAGTCTGAGTCGGACTCGGGTGCTGGTTGAGGCTTTTTCTTGGAGACTTTTCCTTGAGATTTTCCTGCAACAAAAGCTATACTTTCTCGATCAAGGTAGTGTTAGTCTGTTCGTGCAATTCTAATTCGGAAAAAAAGTTCATCTAATTTAATTTTAGAAAGGTCCTTGGAAACCTTGTAGGCATCTACCATAGATGCCCATAGTGTGTTCCTTGGGAACATGTTTAGAGTATACCTGATTAGGTCACGGTTCTCGACCTTGTGACCTATCGTATGCAGCCCATTCATCAACTCCTGTATTCTGGCGTGGACCTGTGCTGTTGATTCTCCTTCGTTCATCTTGATTGTGTAGAGTCTGTTCAGCAACAGATCTCTTTTGTTGATCCTCGTGTTGGATGTAACGCTCGTTTTTTTTTTCTTTTCATAAAACGGCGTTACGTTAACATACTTAGGGCATGTAGACATCCTAATGCAGCGGAAACCTTTAAACATACACCTACATGCACTTACTACCATTCCTAGCATTATAACATGGGACTTGGCATATTAACTTTATACTTAGCATCATATCATGTCATACTTAGCATCATGTCATACTTAGCATCATATCATGTCATACTTTAGCATCATGTCATAGAGTCACATTCAAGCACTTAATAGTAAAGGTAGAGTTCTATCATAAGACGAGCAACCATATTGCTCCTTAGCCAAGTCACTATCACCCACATTCTTTGATGCCCTCCTGCTGCTTCCTTACTGTCCCCTTGCGTGATCTACGGTATAAGAAAATAAGACTATAAGCACACATGCTTAGTAAGACTCTTTCCTACTCACTAAAACCATTCATCAATTATCATGAGCATATGAAACATTAGCATACTTAGTGCTTTACTTAGAACATAAGCCTTATCATCACATAGCATACATTCATCATGTCATGGCCATAGCTTCATCACATTCATAGCATGGCATAAACATAACCATAAACATTCATAACATGACATAATACTTGACATAAACATAAACATCGTAAACATTCATAGCATGGCATAATACTTGGCATAGACATAACATAATAAATATAACCTCCCAAACATTCTTAGCATGAACCGAAATTAAATCATGGCGTCCTAATTTAGCACCAACCTAATTAAATCATGGCTTCAAGAATTAGCATGGCATAAATAAAATCATGACATCCTAACTTAGCATAAACATAATTAAATCTTGGCATCCTAAACTAGCATGAACATAAATAAAATCATGACATTCTAACTTAGCATAAACATAATTAAATCATGGTATCCTAAACTAGCATAACATCATGGCATTCTAACTTAGCATCACATAATTAAATCATGGCATAAACATAAATAAATCATGGCATAAACATAATTACATCATGGCATAAACATAAATAAATCATGGCATAAACATAATTACATCATGGCATAATCATAAACAAATCATGGCATAAACATAATTACATCATGGCATAAACATAAATAAATCATGGCATAAACATAATTACATCATGGCATAAACATAAATAAATCATGGCATAAACATAATTACATCATAGCATAAACATAAACAAATCATGGCATAAACATAATTACATCATGGCATAAACATAAATAAATCATGGCATAAACATAATTACATCATGGCATAAACATAAATAAATCATGGCATAAACATACCTTCATAAACTTACTTTGCATAATATTCTTATCATAAATATAATACATAACATGGATGGATGCATGTGTGGAATGCATATACATATAAAGATGCTTAATCTTTAAAAACATACTTTTAAATGCTTAAACATAATCATCATATCATTGGGGCCCTGGCTTGTACCACATGTTGGGACCGGGTGCATGTCGACAAGGATACGGGTTCGTGAAATTTTAAATTTTTACGTGCAGCGGAAGAATTAGCATAAAATAATTTCCTAAATTATTTTAACCCGTATCTAGCATGCAACCTTATGATGTGTTGACATAATTATAAATTAAAACTTTGCGGAAAAGTAAACTAATTTACTAAGTACCTTTCGTAACTCGAAGTAAGGGACGAGATCCAACCGTAGCGTCCCTTGGAAGCTCCGCCTCTATTCACGTCCACGCCGAGTTCTCTTCGGGATGACTTCGCAAAGCCACGAGTTTTGTGCCGTCGAGAACTACTAGATTCTCTATAGGCACAACAAAGAAGATCAAGAGAGGAAAGGGAAACTAACCATCAAAGAAACGGAATCGAATTCCGAGAAGAGAGGAGTCGCTATCCGCTTCTTCTTCTTCTTGTTTCGTTTCTCCTTCTTCTTGAAGCTCACGGCAACCACCTTCTATGGGAGGAGTTGCGCCGGCCCTAGCACTCAAGAGGGGCGCCGGCCCTAGATGCCTCAATGTGGGCGCCGGCCCTAGGTGGGGAGAAGGGAAGGAGAAGAGAATAAAAGAGAGAGAGAGAGGGAGCTCTATATCAATACTCAATTGATTAGTCAGGAATCCAAAGCTTGCCTATGGTTCCTTATATAGTTGCTTCTCCCTCGCTAAGTCTCCTCTTTAACGGAATTAATGGAATTAGTTATCATAAGAATTTTATCTTATAAAATTTCTTATGACTTATTCCGTTAAGCCTAGTCTTATTATAACTAATTTATAATAAAATAAATTCTTCTTCTCTTTAAATTATGGAATAAATTTTATAAGAAATTTATAAACTTTCTTATTATGGAAAAATCAATTCCTAATTGATTTTATAAAATTAAAATAAACCAATTCATGGATTATTTTAACTTCCATAAAAGGAATAAATTTCTATAAATTTATTTATATAAATTTCTTTATACAAATTTATTTATCCATAATTTATAAAACAAATCACACTAGATTTATTTTATTAATTAAACCAAAATTAATTGGTTTTCTCCCCAATAGGTGGCCGGCCAAACCAAGGGGTTTGGCACCCTTCTTGGCCGGCCAATCAAGCCCCACCAATCGCGAATTAAACTCATTTAATTCGCCTAATAAGCCTTCAAAAGACTTGGCCAATTTTAGCTTCCATTGCGCCTCTGATTAACTCAGATTCGACTTATTTCTCTTGATCGGAAAATCTAATTTTCAACTCGTTTTAAATCCCTCGGATTACTCGTAGTGCGTGTGACTAAATAGGCTTTCGATTTATGTTGGCCGTCTATAATCAACCAATTATAGAACGATCATGAGTGGCACCTAGTAGTACATCATGATCCCCAATTAATCGAAAGATCAACGGTTTGACCTCAGAAGAAATTATTCTGAAACCCTTCAGCAGCTCTAATGAGTCGTGCCCCATTCCCTTCACCATCTTATACCCACTTGGTTCAGGACACGGTCTATTTGTGTCAGTCCCCACTAGGCTAACTACGTCACACCTAGCCCAAGTAATGTCTTTCTCGTCATTTGGATTTCTAATTACTCTCATGTATTTAAGAGACTCACACTCTTAACATGATATACTCTGGCCAGAGGTTTTGAGTAACAATCCGACGATAGGTCTGGGTATACATCTCCTTGCAAAGAGTGGTGAATCCTTTGTAGGCTGTTCAAACATCTTCGGGCACTTCGGCTCATACCCAATCATCCTGGGTCCACACCTCCTTGGAGATGCTTGCTTAAAATGTTAAAGTATAAGTCTCCATGACCAAGATGACTTGAACACCGCAAGTCAAAGGAACATCGCACTTAAGCTGCAGTAAGAACTTCATTGACATATCTTTATAGATAACCATATGAAGTTTTATAGCTAGTCACTCCAATGAACTAGTTCCCTTAACTAGCATCCATGTTTATCTCCGGACATCCCAATGTCACCAGCCAGTGAAAATCAGCTGATTAGAGAATAACCCATGCTAGTCTCAACAGAATTGATAGTGTCCGTTTTTATCAATTCATCGACTAGGGATAATTTCAATACTTCACAATTGCACATTAGAGATAATCACTAGTTGTGATCCCATCACAAATTCTCTTATGCTGTGAGTTGTATTGCAGACATTCAGTAGATGAGTTTAAGATCCCAATCAAATACACAAAACATGTATACTCAAATAGTGAATTATCATTTATTAATATAAATGTTTACATCATAAGGCGATTGCCTTAGGACACTTCTCTCATATCACTAACACCACATACATACATCATAAGCGCGCATCCCTAAGTAAATACGAGGTAGCTAGCCTCGACCTACTAGGGTAAGGACAGCATAGTCGGTAGTCCCCGAACCGAGACGTTCTTAAGGTGCCCATCCTTGTTGCACAGCTTCGGTAGTGCCAGAACCGTGGACAGCATAGTCGGTAGTCCAGAACCGGGGCGTTCTTAAGGTGCCCATCCCTTGGACCCATACTTCGGTCCGGTACAAGCCCATTCATAAAGTAAAATACTTTACATGCTTCATCATTCATAAGACATTCATGGCATCTTTAACATAACATAACTTGTTACGGCTCGGCCCGTCTACCGGCCCATTTACCGGTCCTCTCGACCGTCGTACCGTCAACCATCAACCGTGCCGGGAGGTAGCGACTGTGATCTGGAGCAGACTTCTCCTCCCCACCATTTCTGTGTTCATTTGGAGGTTTTTTAGGAGACGACTGCCAGTGGATGAGATTTTACAGGAGCGTGGGATATGCTTAGTGTCCCGATGTCAGTGCTGTGAGGCAGAGGAGTCTTGGGAGCATCTGTTCTATGGGAGCCCGGTGGCAGGGGAGGTCTGGGGATACTTTGGACAGTTATTTGGGGTTGGCAGCTGGAGAGAGAGGGAGAGTTGGAGAGCAGGCACAGCTTGGAGCAGCACTGGTTCGGTGAGGGAGACCATCCCCCTATTGATTTGTTGGTTCTTGTGGACGGCCAGGAATGACTCCAAGCACCGGGGTCTGAGCCCAGAGGGGAAGAAGATTATCAGACAGATCACACAGTATTTGAGGGTCGGGATGGCATCTGGGATCATCAAGCCCAGGCATTGGAGGGGATCTATCTCGGCAGCTCAGGCTATGGTGATCCAGGTGAGGATACGGACATTACACACGATCTCAGTAGTACACTGGAGGAGGCCTGCTGCTGGAGGGTTCAAGCTTAACACAGATGGCAGTTCTAGAGGGAACTCAGGTGAGTCTTCTTACGGTGCTATTGTTCGTGATCATAATGGGCAGGTGGTGGTGACTAGGCAGGGAGTCCTTGGAGAGGGCTCCAATATCAGAGCGGAGCTTATGGCGATCCTGAGAGGCTTGGAGTTGTGTGTAGAGAGGCAGCTTTCTCCTATTTGGCTGGAGTCTGATTCCCTAGTGGCACTGCATATCATCAGGTCTTCTGGCATCTCATGGGAGTTTCGGGAGGAGATCTTACGGATCAGGAGGCTGATACGACAGCATGGGGTTAGATGTACACACATATATAGAGTGGGGAATGCTGCTGCAGATTTCCTGGCCAACCAGGCGTATCAGTTGGAGGGAGAGAGGGTGATGGAGGGGCAGGAGATCGATGGTCTGTTGCTTGACATTTGCAGGATGGATAGAGTGGGCTTGCCGTATATCAGGAGCTCTTGCAAGCCAGGATAGTACACTTGATGGATGGTGAATAGCTCCACCTTAGAGCTATCTAGCCCGCAGCAAACGGTTGAGGTAAAGGCACTTTAAATCCGTTGATGGCTGTGGCTTTGCCTAAAAGCCAGGTAGGGTGACTAGATCCACCTATGGTCTAGCTAGCCCGCAGCAAACGGCTGCGGTAAAGGCATCCTAAATCCGTTGATAGCTGTGGCTTTGCTAAAAAGACAAAGAGGGTGAGTAGGTCCACCATTGGCCTACCTAGTCCGTAGCAAACAGCTGCGGTAAGGACACATTAAATCCGTTGATGGCTGGTCACTTGCCAAAAGTGAACATCGGGTGTGGTGGAGGACTTTTTGGGAGCGGATCAGGAACGTCAATGGTGGTACCTCACTGGTGTTTTTGCGGTGGAGTAGGCAGAGTATTTAAAAGCTAGTGGTCTTTTTGTTTTAATTATCCGAACCTGGAAACCTTGATCAGTGGAGGCTACAGATGGGGGGGGATTGAGGGGATCCATAGAGTGGTTTTGACCCATTGTCAGATGTTCCTGAAATGCATCAGAAGAAATTTCTGGTTTTTTCAGTTTCTGCGTGCCAAGTGTGCCAAAGGCTGCGGGCCAAGTGTGCCAATAGCTGAACTGTATGTAATGGGATACCATTGACGACAAGGGCTGTGTATAGTTTGCTCCAATTGCAGTCCTTGGGGTCTGCATTAGGAATACGGGATGAAGATTCAGATTAGATCTGAGCAGTTGTAATCAGAGAAGAAAAGGAGAAATTAGGGCATTCAATGATACATCTTAAGTATGGGAAGCTTTTCTGGGGTGCTGGTTTTAACTGAATGGGTTCTGCTGAAATAAAAATGGAACTTGGTATATGATTTGTGCCGGGGGAAGGGAATGATCAGTAGCAGGGTGCCAAGTTGGGGTCTCAAGGTGGCACTGAGGTGAACTAACAGAACCATTTAAGAGAATTGGGTGTCTGCATTTGGTGTCCAGCTGCTCCTTTCTCCCGGCTGGCTGTGGATGTCATTCAAGTGGTTTTCGGAAGGCCAGGAACCTGTGAGAGCAATATCAGAAACAGTCAAAGAAGGGCTGCTTGTGTGCCAAATGGAAAAATTATAGGAACAAGTGCAATGCAGATGCTGATAGTTGCATTGGGTCATGGGGTCAGTGCTATTATTGCGTGCCAAAAGTATCAGAATTACAAATACCTATAGCTGGCAGTATTGGCAACTGATTTAATACTGAATTTCTCTTCAGAAATGTCTTTGTGATGGAAAACTTGTTATAGTGGTGGATTGAGAATGGTTTCTCAGCGTGCCAACCATGCCAAGCTGAAGTCAATGGAGCAAGTTGGATAGTGTTCGGGATTGCATCAATTACTGAACTTCGGTCTAGAGAAGGTTTGAATTAGCTGCAGTTTTGCGTGTGGATGCATGGGATGTATTATGGCAATTGCAGAGAATGATGGATGTTGCGTGCCAAGCGTGCCAAAGTGAGATGGATGATCAGAAGATAAGAAGAACAAGGTCTGAAAGTAGAGGCCTGAATTCTACTTTAAATGGAACTTGATGTGCCAAGGAGATGCAGCAATGCCAGAAAAACTGAAACCATGTCAGCCTTTGAAGTTGGACTGCGGTGCTGAAATGAAGTTTGGGCTGATACAACTTGATGGCAACATTGGCTTTAAAGTCCAGGCAGTAATTTTATCAGCAGAGCATGGAGTGTTTCAGCTACAGTGGGGATTGGGGAGACAGTTGAAGGATATGCAGATATTGTGCAAGTAAGTAATGAAGGCTGTAGATTAAAGCCGGCAGAGTTCCCAAATGTAGCAGATGCTTATTAGAGGGTTTTATGGCTTAGTTTGGCTTCTATTGGATGCTGAGGGCTGCTGATGATGGGCTTATATTAGCAAATGGGTGCGGGAAATTGGCAATCTGTCAGATAAGAGAAAAGGGTTTCTGTGCCAAGACAGGGAGTTTTCGGGGGTTAGCAGTTTGGGTCATACAGTGCCAAACGTATCAAGGTTTTGGCTGAAGCAGCAATTGAGTGAACTTAACCTACACAGGCTTGTTTCAGAAGGAGCTGCATGGATGTAAATGGTCAACCAAAGTGGAATGGCAAAAGTGCCAAATGTGCCAAATAAACCCTAGGGCTGGAATGCAGTTCGGTTGTTTGAGGTCTGAAATATGATATCTGTTTTTTAATTGCCAAGGTATCAGTGGAAGGAACACACGGGAGGTGCCACTTGCAGTAGTGGCTATTGTTTATCAGTGAGTACGGATGGAGGATGGAGTGAAAGGCTGTACCTCTACAAATGAAGGAGTATCAGAAAAGGGGGACTGGCTTTGCAATGGAGGTTGGTTTCAGTGTGACAAACGCCAACAAAACCTGCTGCGTGCCAGAATTGCCAGAAAACATGGTGGTCGGATTTCTGATTTCTGATGTCCGAAATCAGATTATCAGAAACCTGGAAAAGAGCAGAGTTTGGGAGGGATTGATAGTGTGTCAAGTTAGGAGACAAGGTGTGCCATAGGTGGAAAAGAAGCAGTTTGCAGGGCAGATTAATGCATCACAGGACCTATGTCAATTGCGGCTCTGAAGTCAAGGGATGGCTGAAATATCAGAAGTAAATTGTGAATAGATGCTTGACACTGATGTGATCCGGCTGCTTCATCTGGAAAGTCAGTTCTTTGGTGATTGTATGTTGCCGAGATAATTTCAGAATTCAAAAATAAGTAAGTTGCAGTGGGGGTTAAATGGCAGTATGAATGCGGGGTCTTCATACATTTCTGAAACTGTAGTAAGATGATGTTGGGATTGAAGTGCTGAAACTGTAGAGCGTGCCAAGGAAGAGGAATTTGCAGCATCCAACTCGGATTTTGATTGCTATGGCATCTGGGGATGTTGGAGCTTGCTTTGACGGTCGGCCAGAGGTATTGACTCCTGAATGAATTGCAAACAGAAGGTTGAAGGGAAGATGCGGGAAATTGAGTCTAAGACTAGGCTTGAGATATAACAAATGGTTGATACTTGTATAGATTCATATAGAAAGTCGAGGGGAATTTTATCTGCAATAATTGTAAATCTCTTGGAGTTGCTGTAATGCTATATTAGAAGGTTAGGTTTGGTCCCCCTTCTAATATAGAGTTTCGTTCATGAATAAGATTTTCCTTTTATCAAAAAAAAAACCAACTCCTCAAAACACTGAGAATATCGTATGCCATGATGGTGTGGACGTATATGAATTCTACATTTGTGAGAGGAGGTTTTACCCATTAATTTTACTATCTTGTCATCCTAACTTTCTAATAAGTAAAATTAATAGTTGGTCCTCTTCGACCTTGCAAATAATAGCAGTGACTCCTATGGGGAGGATACTATTATTTGCATCTAAGTGTTCACCATTACACGACACTGAGAAAATTATTTCCGATTATGAGTCTTCCGATGGGGAAGTACACACGCTCTTTAATAATTTCTACAGTCTATTCTGACCTAGTGATCCGCAGAACAAGCTCATTCGATGGGGAGGAAGGCACTCAGAGCCGACGCGCAGACTTGTTCGTATCACTTATCAGATTATAATGGAGGCCACGAGACCCTTAGGGTCCCTCTCCCACTTAGTTATTTATGTTGAGGATTTTCATGCACACAGACACAACAAGCTCATAAACCAACATAATGAATATGAAAAATCCTAGATTTTCCAACATCATGGCCTTGGTCTCCAATGTACCTCCAGTCGTGTCGCCACTTAGTCCACTCCTCCCTCTCCATGCGCAAGCCTCCATGAAGGGATCTCCGAGCCGAGATGACTAGCTAAATATTTACATCCATCGATCCTATACTCCATGAAGGAGTGTACATGTAATCTAGATCGAAAGTAAATAAATACTCGGCTAAATAGGTGTCGTATTTAATTACAAAAATTAAAAACCTAATTTAGCCTGGTCAACCCCGAGTATTTAATTAATTACAAAAATGCATAAACAATCATGCACAACCATATTTAAGCCATGATAAGTTGGAATCTAGTTCCTGCAACAAAGAGTTAGCCTACGCACATTCACATATCATCCAACATAAATAACATATATGATAATGTACAAGTAATTAACTGAATCCTAAACATACAAAACCGGAAACCTCAGCTCTGATACCAATTGATGGGTTATACCTTAACCCGAGGTATGGCTTGGCGGGTTTCCTAAGCGAACACGGGGTCAAACATGAGAGACTTCTCTATGTCTATAGATTAAAAATTTAATCCAAATGGAGACCCGTCTCCCAAACGACCGTCTCATCATCGTATTAATTGATTCAAGTTACAACTTGGCCAAACTCAAGAGTAAGACCTTGTAACTTTCCAAATCAATTGACCGTGGAAAAGATGACGAGCGGATCATCGATTTTTGCGTTTATCTTGAGGGTCCATGACATAATTAATTATCATACAATTAATTGACAAACAATTAACGAACAATGATAACTAATTAAAACACATGCAATAACATAATATCACATGAAATAACAAAGAAAACAAAGAGGAGCCAAAGAGAGCGTCTTTTATCTCGCAGTCTTCTACCGTATGACCCTCCCATCTTGGACGTTGTGTGGGCGACGATCTACCAAGTCATGGAGTCACCAAGGCTTACTAGAAATCATAATTCTTCTTCCTTCCTTTGCGCTAACAAAACCCTAGAAGTAGGGTTTACCCGCCGGCCACCCTTTAAGGAAGAAGATGATGAAAGGGAAGATGAGAAGCTCTCTTCTCCCTCGCCAAAACCCTAATCAACCACCTCTACTTCTTCCTATCTCGCAACTCCAAGCACACGAGGAAGAGCAAGCCGCTTCTTCCTCTTCTTCTATCTTGCGCCGGCCATCATCTTCCAAAGTGGTGCAACCGACAACCTTCTAACTTCCCTCTCCTAGCGCGGTCGATCACCAAGGAAGAAAGGTGATCATGCCACCGAGAAGGACTGAGAAGGATGGAGGAAGAAAGGAAGGTGAGCTCTCCTCTCCTCTACCCTCAAGTTGCGCCGACGACCCTTGAATCAAAGTGGCACCGCCGGCTTCAACTTCACCTACTCCGGCCACCCTCTTCCTTCTTCTTCTTACCGCGCCACAAAAGGATGAGTTGCCTCTCCTTGTCCTTGTGATCGCCAGCCACCCACGGTGGTAGAAGAAAGGAAGAATAAGGAGCAAAGGAGGAAAACACCCTCCTTGGTCGCCGGGTGCCCTAGGCGTGAGAGGGGAGAGAGAAGAGAGAGGAGGTAATAGGGTTTAATGATGAATTAATTATGGATTAATTCAAGATTCATAAGCCTTGGTATCATGACTCCTATGGGGTCTATATAGGCTACAATAGGGAGGATGAGGAGGAGTTGGGTCTTGGCCCGCTAATGGATCCAAATCTGATCCATTAATGGAGATCCATTACACTAAAGGATCCCCATTGAACTTCCTCACCAACCCCCATATTTTTATATGGGTTCCACCTATTATGAGTTGTCCATCTCCCCGTGTTTAAAATATCGAATGCCCGACAATTAATTTAAATTACTGACAATTTTAATTAATCATCCTCTTGATCCTTGACTAGTACCACTCAACCTTTTCATCATGATGGACCATAGTCAACTTGCAAGTTTTATCATGATGAACCTTATAAGCTCATCAAGGGGGCATCATCATCCTGACTCACCAGGACACAGATTCCCTTAATAATCAATGGCACACCATATAGATAATATTATTTCCCAACTTACCGGGCCTTTCGATCTAGCAGAATAGATCTCGCCCTTTTGGTTAATCAAAGAAATAATAATTAAATATACGTGTCCGTTATTATTTCGGGATTTAGAGATCGTACTCCATAATATAAAACCGAGGTCTAATCCAATTTATGAAGTCAGTATAAAATTGGATTACCTCTCTTTTGGTCCTATTAATGCACACAAAGTGCAATTGTGTAATTCTATGGTTAAGACAAACCACACCTAGTTACACTACAACCATCCCGATGGTTTGTCCAATTCCATCTCGGTTGTGAGCCTCTTACATATACTTCTGCAAGGAACTGATAACATGATCTTTTGTGCATCACCACGCACCATGTTATCTATAATGCAAAGTATGAGACATTTTATGCACATACTAATATAAATATGCACCTTGTGATTTTGTGATTCTCTTTCAAAATGTAGATGTTCTTAACCAAAAGCAAAGCTTTTAGTTTACATCCTAACAATTTCGACTACTGGAAGAGTCGTATGGAAGTTCACTTGAAAACTCAGGCGGATATGTGGATCATCATCCAAGATGACCTCGATATTCTAAGAAATACACAAGGCGAGATACACCGAATGAGACTTTGATCTAAAGAAGAAAATAGAAAGTGATGCCAAGGTGATCCAAACCCTTCAGTGTGGTCTCACCAAAGAAGAGCTCAACTGTGTCGTCCCCTTCAAAGCACAAAAGAATTGTGGAACAAGCTAATTGAACCCCATGAAGGAACCTTCGACACCTAGATAAGCAAGTGTGACTTGCTATTGAACAAATTGTACAATATTAAAATACAAGAAGGGGAGACTGCTGCGCAACTATACACTCAAATCCAGGAACTGAAGAATGGCCTTCACGCGATTGGCTACATAGTAGAAAATCACAACTTGGTACGGTATGCACTAAATTCTTTTCCAAGGAATACCTTTATGGGTATCCATGGTGGATGCTTACAAGGTTTCTGAGGATCATTTGTCAATTAAATTAGATGAATTATTTTTTAAATTTAAATTTCATGAACAAACTAATGTTACACCAGTTGATAGAGGTATTGCTCTGGTTGTAGGTAAACCCAAGAAGAAAAAGTCGCCACTCGAACCCGAGTCTGACTTTGACTCAAAGTTTGACGAAGAAGATGTTGATTACACCAAACTAGTTAATATAGTTCGAAGGATGTACAAATAGCTCCATGTTCAGAAGAAGAAGAAAATGGTTCAATCAAGGATGATCCGAGTGAACCAAGCACTAGCCAGAAGAACAAGGCGGAGATCAAAGAGGCAACGATGAAAGAAGGCGCTTCATGCAACGTGGGATGAATCTTCTTCGGATGAGTCAGATGAAGAAGAACTGCCCCACTCAAACCTTCTTGCACTAATGACATCAAATGAACTCAATACAGAGTCTGAATCATAAGCAGAGTAGAAGCAAAGCAACGGAATGATCTCCTTGTCAAAAAAAAGGTCAACTCACTATAAGTAGCTACTCTGAACTTAAACTCTATAACTTAATCTCCTATCTATCTGTAAGTTGGTAAATCCAACGTTCGGGTTAAGTCTCTCCAAAAGGAGGTAAAAACCCTTAAGGAGGAGACTAACTCAAATTCCTGACTGAGACCGTTCAAGAAAAAACCTCTACTCAAGTCCAACAACATGAGGAAGAGAATTCCTTTATGAAACCTCAAGTCAAGGAACATAAAGTAACCCTAGAGTGATTCACTTTAGGATCCAATAATCTTAATATGAATCTTCGAAAACAAATGTTCATTCTTAACCAATTCGGATTGGGTATAGAACCAACTCACGCTATAGATCTTACTTTTCAATTGTGAATCGTACTAGCACCCGAGTCCAAGCATGGGTCCCCAAACTATGCTTGACAAATCAAGAAGAATCAAACCACTATTGGATCCCTAAGGATCAAATTCATTACCAGATAGACTGTATCGAGGCTTTAATCCAGCGGGAGCCAATAGAAAGACAATTTATATTATTAGATAAACTTTTGCATGCCTATTCAAGTGTTTGAATGCTTGTTTATGTGGGATCATTGTAATCGATAGAGGAGGGGAGTGAATATCGATAACGTAAATTTTTCAAAAATACGGAGTTAAACGCAGCGGAAATAAGTAATCAAACATGGCTAATGTGATTTCCTTTTACTTGGTTCGGAGTCTCTAATGGCTCATACTCCAAGGCCCACGGTCCTTGACCGTTTACATTGGGCAATTCTATAATTCAGAAAATGCATTACAAATATATGAAATTAAGTACATAGAAGAAATTAAAGCTCTTATACCAATGACACTTAAAATAGAAATCCTGAGCTTGTCAAAGCACCGTATCGTCGATCTTGAACATTGTCGGCACAGAAGGCTTGAGCACGGAAACTTGTCATAGTGTGATTGAGTGCTTGAGATGTTGTTCTGATGCAAAGGGGTGAAGCCCCTTTTATAGTAGCTTCTCAGACGCCTGATGGCTGTTGGGCGCCTACCACGTCACTCGTTTTGGCCGCATCCTTATCCGCAGACTCGCCAACGCTTATCACCATTCTTAGGCGTCTGGGACGACTGAGACTTCTGTGAGCTCACAGGTGCCTGGGAGCTGACGTGGCGCAGCCGCAGGAAGAACCCCTTCTAGGGCGCCTGATACCATTCAGGCGCTTGGGTTCTCGAGCATCTGAATCCTTTTAGGCGCCTGGTATCACAGCAACCCACTTCTTTCAGCCTATAACCAAGGTTAGTCCAAGAACACAATAATATAATTAATATGCATGAAATAACAACCAGAGCTATCTTGGTTCTGACATTGGATTTCAAAATGAAATCCTAGGTCGAACCGACGCCTACTGTTCCCTCTTCCGGGAAACGCGCCCTCACCTACTCCTCTCAGGAGAAGTTACCTTTCGCCAACCGGCTCCTCCGATTGGACTTTTGCTCGATCTCCGAGACTCCCGGATCTCAAGACATTCGTACCTTGACCCATCTACTTTTGTCCGTAGTCCTCGCTTGGCTAAGTCTCCTACCGATCTTCCGGATCAGGTCTTCGGTGCCCAGTCCCCGTCTAGGTCTTCTTGCCCAATTCCCCGAACTAGGTCTTCGTGCCCAACCCTTGGTAGGACTTCGGTGCCCAGTCCTCGACCAGGACTTTGTGCTCAACCCTACAAGTCAAGACTTCGTGCCTAGCTCAACTAGGACTTTCCTGCACACTTAGTAGAATCATCAGATCACAATATAAACTTAACTTTAAACCCTTTGCCATTATCAAAATCAGGTTTGATCTGGGCTTCCGACACCAACAATCTCCTCCTTTTTGATTTATGGCAACACAGTTCAAAAGTTAAGTTAAAAACATGAGTAAGAATAATCCATAGTTAATCACAAAGATAAGACATAATAAGTTAAAAATAAATTCTTTTTATTCTCCCCCTTGATTAGTAATTTCCCCTTTATGGTACATTTCAAATTTTTTGAAAAAACCTTGGAAAATTGAAAAATTGCATAAAACTCCCCCTTGATTTGAAATCCTCCTCCCGACGCTTTTGAAAACATGCAATTTCTATATTGAAAATTTTTTCTAATTTTGAAAAGTATTCTAAGTATGAAAACATTCATTACTTTTGAAAAAGAAATAATTTTTAGTTTAGTTTTGAAAATCTTCTGAGTATTACAAATTTCAAAAACTTTAATTTGAGAAAGAGAAAACTTCTTTTGAGGAGAAAAGAAAAAAAATAATTTTTAACTTCACTTTTCTATTCTCCCCCTTTGCCATATATCAAAATAAAACTAGTAGACATTCTTTTTGAAAAACTATTTTCAAAGAAAAATTTTGATTAAAGAAAAATTATGTATCAGTGCTCATTAGTCTTACAAAATAAATCATAAGAAAAACTTGTCAAGAATGCAACTGATATGCAACAAATACTGAATTATTAATTAAGCAAGAAGCAATAGTAAAGAACCAAGTAATTAAAAGTTACAAGATTTGAACCAAGTTGACAATCCTAGTGAGTCTAAGCATAAAAAAAATATTCTTGCAATTTAAAAAATTTGGAAAATTAAGCAAATCATAATTCCTTGAGTCCCTGTCTTACTCAGTTTGTTACTTACTAACTGTTATAAAACAGCAGCTTTTACTTGATTACTTAACTTGATTACTGTTCAGCTATATTTATCACCCCAACTACTGCTCTTGATGCATTGACTTAAAGCACCTTGAGTCAAGGCATAGACCTAAGCATCTCAACCCAATCTAGGTTATCAATCAAAGTATCCTAATGTACTTGTGAGATATTGGCTTCTAGATCTATAGGAACATGAAAACTAGCGTTAAGTCCTAAGCTAAGTCCATCACAAAGAAAAATCTTAGTTTTAAAGAGGGGTAATTTTTTTAAAAAAAACCTAAGTCAGAAAATAAAAAAATTAAAACAATATGAATTTTTGAAAGGTGGTAAATATTTTAAAAAAAACATCAAAAAATATATATAAATGAAAACTAATCCTATTCTACTAAGCACATTTAGTAAGTGGGCAAGTTAATAAGAGCAATCCATACTCATAAAGAAGTCAACAAGTCAACTCTACTAAGTGGGAGAAGTCAAAAGACAAGTTCAAATCCATAGTCAAAGTACGATGCCCGTCTACGAAGAAGAACCCAGATACCAAGAGGGGCCAGGATGCTATGAGCGAAACATAGCCATCATCTCCTCATGTCGGACCTAAAAGCATCCATCTGCTCTAAGTGATGGGCCTCCATCTCCTCTTGAAGACTATGAACCTCCAACTCAATCCGTGTAAGGCGCTGGTCCATAGTCATCGGAGGAGGGGGTGGTGGAGACTACTACAGATGCTTCTCGAACTCGGTAGCGACTGTAGGATCGGTATCGTCGATAGAGGGGGGGTGAATATCAACTCGTAAAAACTTTGTCGGATCTTCGTTGATGGTTCACTTAGTTCAGAGTGGTTAGTAGCAGCAGAATAATAAAAATAGAAATGAACAAAATAAGAACTCACGGGATTTACTTGGTTCTCAACCCCCAGGGTCAATACGGCCAAAGACCTAATTACGGGTAGCACCCGTCCACTAATGATCTCCTTTCTGGAATTTTTAGAGGCGGAGAAACCCTTCTTACAGTTTGAATATAGGCACAATAATACAAAGAATTACAAATATAAGTAAATGCAAACCAAACTAGAAGATGACGATCCCGATCGATCTGGAACTCTGAAGTGTCACACACTTCCTCCTGAAGCCTCCTTGGTCGCAGAGCTTTATCTCAGAACTTTTTCTTTGCACAGAATGAGCGAGCTGATGTGTAAATTCATGTTCTGAACTGCTGCACTAGACCCCTTTATATAACACTTATTCAGGCACCTGAAAGGCCATTCAAGCGCCCTAGTGGCGGTCAAAACTTAATCCGAATTGTCATGCTTGGCGCAAAAATAAGGCCTGCATCCCAGGCACCTGGGAGCCCTTTCCCAGGTTTCATGTTTTCTTGCATTTGCTTAACTATCTTGCCTCCAACTCCAGGTTCCTGCAAGACAAACAAACACAAGACAAAACAAATAATCCTTAGCCTTAATATTGACAGCAAGAGTTGTCTAGTTCTGACTTTGGATTTCAAATGAAATCCTAGGTCGAACTGACGCCTACTATTCCATTTCCTAGGGAACGTGTCCTCACCTACTCTAATCTGGAGAAGTTTGCCAACCGGGACCTCTGTTTGGACTTTTGCTCGGCCTCCGAAAATCCAAAACTCGACGACATTCGACCTCGACACGTCATTACTGCTGTCTGCGATCCCCGCTAGACAAAGTCTTCTGCTCGGTCCCCCGGACCAAGTCTTCATGGTCGGCTTCACTTTCTAAGTGTTCGTTGCCTGATCCCCGACCATGACTTTTGCTCAGCCTCCGAGAATCCGGAACTCAATGACGTTTGACCTCAGCAAAGTCTTTAGCTCGGTCCCCTGGACCAAGTCTTCGTGCTCAACCTGCAGGTCAAGACTTCATGCCTAATTCCCCGAATCAGGACTTTCGTGCCCAACCCTCAGCCAGGACTTCGTGCCTTGATAAGGACTTCTTTGCTAGTCATCTAAATTCTGACTAGACTTCTTTATGTCAAACATCAAATCATGTTTGGCTTAGTCCAAATATGTTTTATTACTCTGCCAAACATCAAGTCCTATTTGGCTTATTTATTGATCAAACTGACTAACCCTGGGTTCTCTGCCAAACATCAGATCCTGTTTGACTAACACTTGTTCCAACTGATCAAACCTTAGTATATTGTCAAACATATTAGATCTAGGTTTGATCACCCTGCTAAACACCAGGTCCTATTTGGCTAACCCTTTGGTCAACCTAATCAAGCTTGGGTTTACCCTACCAAACATCAGGTCTTGTTTGGCTTAACCCTTGATCACTTTGACCAGACCTTAGTATATTGTCAAATATCGAAACACTAGAGGTTGACTGTTCATAACTGATTCTCTTTGCAACAACAGCAACATCTGTGACATCGATGTCCATGTCGTCGTCTAAGTTATCCTATGGTGGAGCGTCTCGTCGTCTACATAAAATAACCCCGGTAGTCGAGATATCTACTGTTGTTAGGGAGAAGTTCCTAGATCTTATTTCGTCAAACTCCGTCATCCTAATGATCTCTCCAACAGAAATATCGCATCCATAATGGTGGAAGAGTGCGATCAAGATGTGACAGTAAGGTGTCCTCACTCTCGAATGGGTAGAAACGTTGGATGCGTAAATAATCTGTTGGTGCAAGATTCATCAGTGATGTCCTCCTCTAAGTGTTTCAATGTTTGACAATATGCTTAAGTCAGTGATACATTGAACAAGGGAAGCGTGAGTCAAGAGAGGAGTAACAACGTGAAGAAAAGTCCTAGTTAACCTAGGCACTAAGTCCTGGTTCAAAGAATTGGGCACTAAGTCCTGGCCGAGGGCTGGGCACCTAAGACCTGACCGAGGGTTGGGCACTAAGTCCTGGTTCGAAGAATTGGGCACTAAGTCCTGGCCGAGGGCTAGGCACCTAAGACCTGACCAAGGGTTGGGCACTAAGTCCTGGTTCGTGGAATTGGGCACTAAGTCCTGGCCAAGGGTTGGGCATCGAAGACCTGGTTCGAGGAATTGGCACTAAGTCCTGGCCGAGGGTTGGGCACCGAAGTCCTAGACCTAGGGTTTGGGCATGAAAACTTGGTCCAAGGGATTGAGCAACTTAGCTGAGCATGACTAAGACATAAGTAGAGACGGGTTGAGGTTCAGACGTCTCGAGATTCGAGAGTATCAAAGGCTAAGTAAAAGTCCACCCGAATGGACTGGGTGACAACCGTCTCCTGAGAGGAGTAGGTTGAAGGCGCGTTCCCGGGGGTGGGAACTTTGGGGTCGGTTCGACCTACAGTTTCACGGAAATCCAAAGTCAGAACCAAACCCTTAAGGTTAAGGATATATATGTATTTGCTTGTATTTATGTATCTTGCAAGTACCTAAAACTGAAGACAAAGCAGGCAACAAAGCTGGAAAAAGGACTCCAGGGCACCCCCATTAACCAGGGTGCCCTAATGAACATAGGCGCCTAATTAAACCAGGCACCTCATTCATTCAGGCGCCCTGTATGTGTAGGGTGCCCTAGATGAAGGTTTTATCCAGTGCTGTGAGTTCGGTGCGAGGATGGAGTTTGACCAAGCTATATGAGGTGCCCCATTGATCACAGGCACCCCAATGAAGCCTATAAAAGGGGCTTCGACCCCTCAGCTCAAGACACAACTTCTACGATTATTCTGAGCATTCCAACGGAAGAAATGCGCTAACGACGAAGCTCTACGACCAAGGAGGCTCTGGGAGGTAGTGCGCGGCACTTCGGAGATCCAGATCGGTCGAGTCTTCGATTCTTTTCATTTGGTTTAATTTACTTTCCACACTTAAATTTATTTAATCTTTTGATTGTAAACTATGCACTGTAAGACGGGTTTCTCTGCCTCCGGAAAGTCCAGAAAGGAGACCATTAGTGGACGGGTATTCTCGTGCTTAGGCCTTGGATGTACTTACCCTGGGGGGTCGGGAACCAAGTAAAAATCCCCCGTGCATATTGTGCTGTCCGTTATTTTATTTTGTTTTCCGCTGTGCTACTAACGCTCTATTTAGAACGAACATTCATAAATATATGATCGGAAGTTTCCGCAAAAGATTTACGGTCGATATTCACCCCCCCCCTCTATCGACGGCACCGGTCCCCACAAGTGGTATCAGAACCAGATTGCTCTTCACCGGACTAACTGCCGATGGAGCAAAGACTCTACGAGTTGAGGGGAAGCCCAGGGGTGAATCAGGTATATTTTATTTCAAATGTCAATTTTTAAATTCCATATCACTGTTTTAAGTGCAGGGAGAGAGGACACTACAAAAATTAGTGTCCTACTCGTAAGACTCGTTCTTCACCGGCGGCAAAGGAAATACCAGCACCAGGAGTCTGGAGGAACAAGAGCCACGTACGGTGCTTTAAATGCGAAAAGTACGGACACTACAAGAATAAGTGTCCGGCGAAAGTACGAAAAATTTACATTCCAAAAAATTTACAAATTCCTGCACTGTCATATGATAATTTAGATAATTTTTCTCATAAATTAGAATTATTGCATAGTCAAATCAACATCTTGCATGACCAATTAGAAAATGTAGATAATGCTAAAATATTAGAAATTAACTTTGTAATCCTTAATGTCAATTCGATAATTTCTAAAGTAAATTCTGAAATTAAATCTGCAAATTCTAATAATATTAATTCTGTAAATTTTGGAATTAATTATGTAAATTCTAAATATTCTGATAATATTGATCATGAAGTTAACTCCGAATGTGATAATATTGAAATTATTTCTAATAATCTTGAGGATAATATTGAAATTAAATTTGAAAATTTTACTGATAAATCTGAAATTAAATTTGAAAATTTTACTGATAACTCTGAAATTAAATTTGAAAATTTTACTGATAATTCTAAAATTAACTCTAAAAATTATGAGATTAATCCTGAAAATATTAAAAATATTTATGATGATTGTTATGAGGATAATGAGGATAATTCTGAGGATAACGGAGATGAAATTCCCTTTGATAATAGTTTAATTATTGTCTTGGATAATTTTGAAAATAATTACAAAACATTAACTAGTGGCCCAAATTACTCCACCTACTATGAGGATATTGAAGGATGTGATTTTAATGATGAGGATGAGGTGGAGATTGAATTTTCTGAGATCAAGGCTATAATTAATAAAGTTCATAAAGTCAAACGGTGTTGGTGTCAGGGGGAGTTTTTTTTTTCGAAAATTGTGCTTTAAAAAACCACTATCATGTCAAAGTGTTTTTCGAAGATTATGCTTTAAACATCCTTATCACTTCAAAATATTTTTCAAAAATGGTGCTTTAAATCACAATCATGTATGTTTTCGAATAAAACACTTATGCTTTAAAAATTATCTTCAATCCAAATTGAATTTTCTAAGATTATCTTCTTGAAAATTATCATACTGTCATTTATTCTTTTGATCGTGATAAACCCTAAAGACACATAGGAGGTCTACTTCATGATCTATAAGGACTCCTAGGATGTGTCAAATTTAGGGGGAGACTAAGTCAAAAAAAACTATCTGACAAAATATTTTTCTTTTAACTTTGCTTGGCAATTAGTTTTTGGAATTAGTAGATAATTCTTATGATTTGTACCAAATCCTAAACACTCAGAGGAAGAGTACTTGTGGTCAACAAGCTTCCTAGGACTGAGTCAAGTTTAGGGGGAGGTCAAATTAAAAGAGTTATTAAAACGTTTCAAAATAATATGTTTTCATGCACTATATTTTCAAAATGTTGTTGAAAACATAAGTAATTTGTCTTTCAAAATATTATTATTTTAAAATGTTTGTGTGGCTAATAAAATTGTTTTTTATACCTTTTGAAATAATATTTTCTTGAGTTTGGAGAATTTCCAGGACACTTAGAGAAATGTCCTTGTAGTTAACAAGGTTTCTTAGGATTGTGTCGGACTGGAAAAGAAACCAAGTCAAGTAAAATATTATGTTTTAAAGACAATATTTTCTAAATATAAGTCAAGTAATAATTTTAAAAAAACCAAGTCAAGAAAAATATTTTCAAATTCATAATATTTTTTCTAGAGTACTTATATTTTTCAAAAATTACATAAAATATTTCAAAAGTACTGGTATTTTTTAAAAATGTATAATATTTCTCAATAGTACTAATATTTTTTTAAAAAAATGCATAATATTGTTCAAAAGTACTTGCATTGTTTTAAAAAGTACTTGCATTTTTTTCTAAAGTACTTGCATTTTTCAAAAGCACAATATATTTTTCAAAAGTACTTGCATTTTTTTAAAATATTCAAAATATCTTTTTGAAAATCTTTCTCAATTGGAAATTTTTCTAAGGTAATATTTTTAAAGTGAAAATCTTCTGAGTTCAAAATGTTTACTAAAAGTTCAAAATATTTTTTTCGAGTTGCACAATACTTTACAAAGTGTAATTTTTTTTTGGTACAATTCAAGTAAGATTAATTTTCTTTTGGTGCAATTATAGTTTTAACTAGCTCTTTGCTATGCTTTCAAAGATATTTACTAAGTATCTTCAAATGAAAAAATGTTTTCATTGTTGATGCAAGTGTTTTGGTGATTTCTGATGTATGACAAAGGGGGAGAGTGCGCTTAAGTTTGAAAAAAAAATTTCTTCTTCCCAAGGATCAATGAAAATAAAAATGTTTTTTTTTTCAAAACTTAGATCATTTTTTTTAAGGATCATAATTTATCCCATTGAAGGGTGAGTCAAGAGAGGAGTAACAAAGTGAAGAAAAGTCCTAGTTAACCTAGGCACTAAGTCCTAGTTCGAAGAATTGGGCACTAAGTCCTGGCCGAGGGTTGGGCACCTAAGACTTGACCGAGGGTTGGTCACTAAGTCCTGGTTCGAAGAATTGGGCACTAAGTCCTGTCCGAGGGCTGGGCACCAAGACCCGACCGAGGGTTGGGCACTAAGTCCTGGTTCATGGAATTGGGCACTAAGTCCTGGCCGAGGGTTGGTCACCGAAGACCTGGTTCGAGGAATTGGGCACTATGTCCTAACCGAGGGTTGGGCACCGAAGTCCTAGACCTAGGGTTTGGGCACGAAGTCTTGGTCCGAGGGATTGAGCAACTTAGCTGAGTGATGACTAAGGACATAAGTAGAGACGGGTCAAGGTTCGGACGTCTCGAGATCCGAGAGTATCAAAGGCTAAGTAAAAGTCCACCCGAATGAACTGTGTGGCAACCGTCTCCTGAGAGGAGTAGGTTGAAGGCACGTTCTCGGGGGTGCGAACTTAGGCGTCGGTTCGACCTAGGGTTTCATGGAAATCCAAAGTCAGAACCAAACCCTTAAGGCTAAGGATATATATGTGTTTGTTTGTATTTATGTATCTTGCAAGTACCTAAAACCGAAGACAAAGCAGGCAACAAGGCTAGAAAAAGGACTCTAGGGCGCCCCCATTTACTAGGGCACCCTAATGAACACAGGCGCCTGATTGAACCAGGCGCCTCATTCATTCAGGCGCCCTGTATGTGTAGGGAGCCCTAGATGAAGGTTTTATCCAGTGCTGCGAGTTCGGCGCGAGGATGGAGTTTAACCAAGCTATATGAGGCGCCCCATTGATCACAGGCACCCCAATGAAGCCTATAAAAGGGGCTTCGACCCCTCAGCCCAAGACACAACTTCTATGATTATTCTAAGCATTCCGAATGGAAGAAATGCGCTAAAGTCGAAGCTCTGTGACCAAGGAGGCTCCGGGAGGAAGTGCGCGGCACTTCGAAGATCCAGATCGGCCGAGTTTTCAATTCTTTTCATTTGGTTTGATTTACTTTCCGCCTTAAATTTATTTAATCTTTTGATTGTAAACTGTGCACTATAAGACGAGTTTCTCCGCCTCCGGAAAGTCCGAAAAGGAGACCATTAGTGGATGGGCGTTCCCGTGCTTAGGCCTTGGATGTACTGACCCTGGGGGTCGGGAACTAAGTAAAAATCCCGCGTGCATATTGTGTTGTCCGTTATTTCATTTTGTTTTCTGCTGAGCTACTAACGCTCTGTTTAGAATGAACATTTGTAAATATACGATCGGAAGTTTCCGTGAATGATTTACGGTCGATATTCACCCCCCCCTCTATCGACGGGACCGGTCCCCATATAATCGTCTGGAACATATGAAGTTTGATGTCTATGTCTAGGTGGTGGATCATGGTATAGAGTAGGAATGAGTGGAAAGGTCGCATGACCGCTACATCCCATGAGGTTAGGGGAATCATGCAGTGGACCAGGACTCGATAGAGTGCGTGGTCCTGGATGCACAGATCAACAGATCGAAAGTTCTACACCGTCGGATCTCTCACATCCCCAAAAAAGTAGGAGTAAAGTTTGTCGAGGGTGATATGCGAGTAGGGAGTAGAAAAGCGAAGGTCCGTAGGAGGGTAGCAAACAAACGTGGACTGAGAAGGTCGTAGCTCAAGAATCCTAGTCAATAAAGTAGGAGTGATGGTGAGTGGAAGGGTCTGAACCGTGGTAAAATAGCAAAAGTCATCAAGTTTGACCAAGTTATTATAGAATTCGGTACACAAGGTCGTGTTTATAGAACGATTACAGTACACTAATCTATCAAGTTGGTTGTAGTTAATGACATCCATGGCTAAGGGATAGGACTGGGTAAAGAAACTTCTACTGAGATAGCTAGTTTTGAGAGGTTTATATGTAGTAGTTGCAATTTTATTAAAGAAAGCTAACGTAGGGAACCTAGGATCAGGGCTAGGCTCAGTACCGAGGTCAGTTTCGATAACACGATGTTTGCTAATTAGCATAATTTTCAATAAATGAAATGATGATTAATATTGATAGATAATTTAAAATTCGCTAATAGGTTTAAGATCAAGAATTCATACCGAGGAGGCATCATTGAAGATTAAGGTAGATGAAAGACTCTCGGTTGATTGGGGTCGCTTGGGGATGTCGTAGAAGTAAAGTGGAGGAGTATAGAGAGGTTGTTTTGGTATGGAAAGTGAGTTGTGGGCGAGGGTTAATATAACCCTTTCCGGGTGCTCGGGTCATGAGGTGAGGCACCCTAGATGATACTCGGGCGCCTATGATAGGTTTTTGACAGTTTGACTGCCTCGACAGGTGGAAGTGTCAGAAAAAGATCCGGGCACCCGAGAACCTTTTGGACGCCTGGTTGACCTACTTTTGACCGAAATGTAATTAAATCAAGGATCAATCAAAGCTTTGTATAATTAAATTCTTGAAGAAGGATTAGCTTTGTTTTAACTTAAAAAATATTAAGTTGAATTTTAAAAATATTAAGTTAAAGTTTGAAAAATTATTAAGTTGGATTTTGAAAAATATTAAGTTAAATTCTAAAAATTATTAAGTTAAATTTTGAAAAATTAATAAGTTGGATTTTGAAAAAAAAATATTAAGTTAAATTCTGAAATTATTAAGTAAAATTTTAAAAATTATTAAGTTGGATTTTAAAAAAAATTAAGTTAAATTCTGAAAACTATTAAGTTAAATTTTAAAAAATATTAAGTTAAATTATGAAAATTATTAAGTTGGATTTGAAAATTTATTAAGTTGAATTTGAAAAATTATTAAGTTGAATTTTAAAAAATATTAAGTTAAATTATGAAAATGATTAAGTTAAATTTTGAAAAATTATTAAGTTGGATTTGAAAATTTATTAAGTTGGAATTGAAAAATTATTAAGTTAAATTTTAAAAAATATTAAGTTAAATCTGAAAATTATTAATTTAAATTTTGAAAAATTATTAAGTAGGATTTGAAAAATTATTAAGTTGAATTTTGAAAAATATTAAGTTAAATTCTGAAAATTATTAAGTTAAATTTTGAAAAATTATTAAGTTGGATTTTAAAAAATTAAGTTTCATAACTTAGAGGTAAAATTGATTCAATTTGTAAGGATAGTTGGGTTGGACTAAACTTTTAGGTCCTAAGCATCTCATCCATTTCTAAGTGACAAAACAGGAAACCCTTATCTATTTTGTGAGATGCATTAATTTTATCTTTCAAATTTAGGTTATGAACTATGATTTGATTGAATCATGTGTTAGATTCAAGTTTATCAATTAGTAATTTGAATCTAGATTTCAATAATTGGCTTCCAAGTCTTGGCGAGACACAGGGGCCTTCTTGGTTATCGGAGCAATGACCCTTTCCTCGACAAAGTCTTTTAAAGAAATTTTATTTTTAAATTACTCTTTGAGAAACCTTGGTCTAACTAGTCGAGGATGAGGCGAGGTAGCTTCGACTAGTTCCACCAGACTAAAAAGACCAAATAGGATATGTCGACTCTTTAGATAGGCTTCCCTAACGTACTATCATCTCGCCCCAACCTAATAGTAGGTTGTGCAAGTTTCAATCAAGTCAGATCCTTATCTAACCATTTCTAACCTAAGCATGGCATTTTTGTAGAAAGTAAATAAACAAGCATCAAGCAAAAATTTAGTAAAACATGCAAAAGATTATCTAATTATGTATATAGTTTTTCTATTGGCTTCCCCTGGACTGAAGCCTCGATATTGATTATCTAGGATGTGAATCATGTCCTTAGGGATCTAATATTGATTTGGTCCAGCTTGATTAGTCAAGCTTAACTTTGGGACCCATGCTTGGACTCGGGTTCTAGTTTGGTTCAAAACAGAATAGTAGGATCTGTTACGTGAGTTGGTTCGGTAACCAAATCCGGATCGGTTTAGAATAAATTTCTATTTTACAAGAATCATGTCAAGATTCTTGGAACCTGAAGTAAATCATTCTAGTGCAACTCGAAGTTCCTTCACTTAAGTTTTCAAGGAGGAATTCTCTTCCTCATGTTTTTGGACTTTAGTTGAGGTTCCTTCTTGAACTGGCTCAATCAAGGATCTTGAGTTGGCCTCCTCCTTTAGGACTTTAAATTCCTGTCAGAGGGATTCAACCTGAACGTTGGCTTTGGCCAACTTGCGAGATAGATAAGAAATTAAGTCATATAGTTGGGATTCGGGATAACCTCTTACCATGATTTGTCCGTCTTCTGATATTGATAGTTTCCCGAATCCTTTGCTTTCTTCCAATTGCGACTCTGATTCAGTGTCAAGTTCTTCCGAGGTCGTTAGTGTGAGGAGGTTGGAGTGCAAAGCTTCTTCTTCATCTTCCAAAGAGGACTCGTCCCATGTGGCTTGGAGTGCTTTCTTCCTCTGAGTCTTCTTGGCCTCCTTCAAGTTGGGACACTCTGATTTGTAGTGACTCTTCTTGTTGCACCGATAACAGGTTACTTTAGTCTTCCCCTTCTGGCTGGTACTTGGTTCAACTAGATCATCCTTTTGCTGAACCGCCATCTTTTTCTTCTTTTGACCCTTGATCATTTTGTAGTAGTTTCAGGTCATTCTGACTAACTCAGGATGATTGATTCCGTTATCGTTAGATTCCAAGTCGGAATCAGACTCGAGTATCGGTTGCGACTTCTTCTTCTTCTGTTTCCCTGAGACTTTACCTACAAAAAGAGCTACACCTTTTTCGACCTGTGAAGCATTAGTCTGTTCATTCAATTCTAACTCAGAAAATAATTCGTCTAGTTTAATTTTGGATAAGTTCCTCGAAACCCTGTACGCATCTATCATAGATGCCCACAAATAATTTTGGGGAACGAGTTTAGTGCAAACCTGATTAAGTCATAGTTCTCTACCTTGTGACCTATGGTGTATAGTTCATTCATCAGTTCTTGAATACGAGCATGAAGTTGTGCAGCTGTCTCGCCGTCTTACATTTTGATGTTATAATGTTTATTAAGTAGAAGGTCGCGCATGCTAATCCTCGTATCCGATGTACCTTAGTATAGCTCGATGAGTTTGTTTCACAATTCCTTTGCACTGCTAAATGGGCCGACATGGTTGAGTTCTTCTTTCGTTAAGCTACACTGAAGGGTCTATGTAGCTTTGGCGTCTGCTTCAATTTTCTTCATGAGTGGGGCATCCCACTCTGAGTATCCCAAAATTTCACCTTGTGAATTCTTTGGGATTTCCAGTCCAACCTGGATAATAATCCACATTTCCACCTTAGTTTTCAGGTGGACCTCCATTCTGCTCTTCCAGTAGGAGAAATGTTCTCCTGAGAAGAGAGGTGGTCGTGCAGTGGTGTATCCTTCTTCCAGTAGGAGAAAACTTATTTAAAATGTTATTTTAACTTAACTTTTGAACTAGATTACCATAAATTCAAAAGGGGGAGATTGTTAGTGTCGGAAGTACCAGATTGAACTTTATTTTAATAATGGCAAAGGGTTCAAAGTTAAGTGTACTTTTGGTTCTAATCAGTTACATTGAGTGTGCAAGAAAGTCCTAGTGTAATTAGGCACGAAGTCATGATCTGTAGAGTTGAGCACGAAGTCTTAGTCGAGGATTGGACACCGAAGACCTAGTGAGTGAAGCTGGGCATGAAAACCTGATCGAGGGTTGGGCACCAAAAACCTAGTGAGTGAAGCTAGACACGAAGACCTGGTTCGGTAGATTGGGAATGAAGACCTGACTAGGCGTTGGGCACCGAAGTCTTGATCCGGAAGATCACACAGGAGTCTTAGCTGAGCAAGGACAATGAACAGAAGTTGGGACGAATTGAGGTACAGACGTCATGAGATTTGGTGTCTTCAAAGGCCAAGCAAAAGTCCAACCGGAGGTGTCGGTTGGCAATAGGTAACTTCTTCAGAGTGGAGTAGGTGAGAACACATTCTCCGGAAGAGGGAACAATAGCCGTCAGTCCAACCTAGGGTTTCAGTTGAAATCTAAAAGTCAAGATCAGACAGCACTGGTTGTTTTGCATGCATTTCCTTTGCATATTATTATTGGCCTAACCCTGTGTTGCAACTAAGCGAATCGAAGACCTGTAGCACTCAGGCGCCCGAGAACACAGGAGATCGAGAGGGACTGGGCACCCGTGTACCCGTGACTCAGCCAAGGCTTGGTTGAGTTGGCGCATGCTGATTGGAGCCTTCACATAAGCAACACATGTGCTCGAGAAGCAATTAGTTGCCTGAATAGGGATAGAACTTGGACCAAGCAAGTGATGAGGCCGCTCGCAGCAACACGGGTGCCCCTATAGGCACATAGGTGCTCGTATGACCCTATATAAGGGGTTTTCAACCAGAGGCTCAAATCAACTTGCTACATCACTTGTGCTCTCGTGTGTTGCAGCAAAACGATCTAAAGGTGACGAAATGCTGCTCTGATAATAATGCCCTTTTCCTTCATTTCATTTGAAGTTATCGGTATTCATTTATTTCTGTACTTAAGCATTGCATTCTTGCACACATTTGTTCTTGGTGCAGGCAGCACCTAAGTCAAACCTGGGTTTTGATAATGGCAAAGGGTTCAAGAGTTAAGAGGTTATTTTTATCTAATGTGCTCATTAAGTGTGCAGGAAGCAAAGTCCTAGCGAAGGGCTGCTAGGCACCTGCTGAAGGACTGCCAGGAAACAAAGTCCTAGCGAAGGGCTGCTAGGCACCTGGCGAAGGACTGCTGATAAGCACCATTTTATCGATTATTTTAATTGCTTAAATTCATGTTTGACCCATATTTTTATTGCTTAATTATGATTTTACCCTAGGTTTTGGAACTTTATCTTATTTTGGACTTAATTGCAAAATTACATAATTTTTGGATTATTTGGCCACTAATTTTCTGATATATTTTTGTAGGCATCAAAGGTTCAAGGACCTAGGGCATACTGGGTCAAACTTGAGTCGGATGTGAGCCGGATCGAATTATCAAGCCTACGATTAATCCGGGCCGTCCGATTCAAGAGCGGCTAGATCTGAGCCATCCGGGACGATCTGAAGCAATCCGAGCTAGGGTTAGGGTTGATCAAGCTCTATGATCAAGATCTGAAGGTTTCATCCCAATCAGAGCTAAATCAACCGTTGGATCAAGCAAGGAGGGTTCTAGAGCGTCCATTCACAGATAGAGTTGATCTGGACCATCCGTTGCATATCTGGAGGATCCGAGCTACCACAAGGCAGATCCTGACCCCAGATCATCATCATAAAAGTTTGGCTCAAATCAGATCAAGATCTACCGTTGGATTTCATCAAAGCAATCTGAGCCGTCCATTTGTTTCTATTTAATCAGAAATGCGCAGCTCCTTTCTCCTCGTCGCGTCTCCGCCGCAGCTGTTTCCTTCTTCGTTTTCTTCACTGTTTCATTAGCTAGTTCTTCATCAAGGAGGCGCGATCCCTCAAATCCATCATCAAAGCAAGAGTTAGGTCAGTGAAGAGAGCTCTTGGTGAGGTTTCCGATTGATTTTCTGTTCAATAGCCAGTTTGCGCGAGGTCTCGGCAGCTTGCTATCCGATTTCAGCGAGCTCAGCTGTGCTCCACTTCCACTACATCCGAGCTGACCAGAGGGGTTCCCTGGAAGGTTTTGGTCACTCCCTAATCCCAATCGCGAGCCACCACAGCGAGTTTGATGAAATTGGAAGCTGAATTCAGTTTGGGCAATGATCTGATCAGATTCGGTAGCTGAGGCGATTCTCACTGATTTGCGGAGCTTGCGGGTCCGAGATTCTCCCTTGATTGACGACCAAGGAGCTCTTGAGTTGAGGAATGGTTGAGGAGTAGCTTAGATAGTTTAATTTCAATGTTTCATAGCTGTAATTTGATTTCTGTCCTATTTTCTGTATCTGCAGTTTTATCAGCCACTTTGTTCAAGTTTTCTGAATTGTTTAGCTTAATCTAGTTTTTAATCTTCAAGTTAAGTAGATTTAGAAGCTTGTTTAGTGAACAAATAGACCAATTTACAGTTTAATTTCTGTTTTTAGCTTGCGTGCCAATTCCCAGCTTGCGTACCATTTCATTTCTGCAATTCCTTTCAGTTTCTGAGTTTGTCTCAGATTACTTGTTTTCTGAATTTTTCTGAGTTGTTTAATTGTGAATTGTTGCTCTCGAATTAGTTAGATAGTTTGCTTAGATAGCATAGCATTTAAGTGTAGTTTCCTGCAGTTCTATTGATGCGTGCCAAAGTCAGATTTCATGCCATTTCCATTTCTACATTTTTCTTGTAGTTTCTGATACAAGTTGTTAAATTCTGCATTCGAGCTAGGTAGATGCTTGTTTAGTGAGCATAGAACTTAGCATTTAGTTGCCTGCAACTTGGTTTCAGTTTTTAGCTTAGCTTGCGTATCAATCCCATTTCAGCCCTGTTTTCTGCATTAGAATTTCTGCATTCGAAATCTAATTCCTGCTCTGTCAATTCTGCATTAGCTTGATTTGGATTCATCAGTGATCGGCTGCTTAATGTCTTCACCAATTCTTGTTCAGCACTTCACTTATAGCCTCATCTTCCCATCTGAAGTGAACAGTTTATGTATGCATTTCCATTTACGAATTCTGCAAGCTTGAATTTCATTGCTGCTGTGCTGCATTCGGGATCTGAATAGTTAGTTTATTTCTGCATGTATTGAATCAAGTTGACATTAGCTATTCTGAATATTAGCCTAACATTAGATTGGAGAATGTGATACCAAAGAGCTTGGTTTAATTCTGAATTTAATTCACTGCATCTAGGCATTCTATTTCTGAATTATTGCTACATTGCTACATGCGTGTACTATTTTTCTGAGTTCACTCATTCACTCAGCTGTATCTGAACTGATCAGCTTGATTTTTGCAGTTCTCAGTATTATCTTGAAGCTAGCTTGTGCATTGGACTTTAGCTGCTTGGTTTGTCAACACTAGACTCCATTCTGAAAATTCCTACTTTATGTTCTGCATTTCTACATCTTAATTCTGCATTGAGGGTGTTGTTGAATTTCTGTATTGGAGTTATTGTTTCAGTTATGCATTAACATCTACATCAGTTTGCTACTGCATTGATCAGTATTCAGCTTGCTACTGCATTGACCTTTTCGTTGATAGTTGCTTATAAGGCTAAATTGATCAAGTTTAATGCTTGCACTTAGTACCATTTTGGCACGTGAATTTGTTTTCTTTGCATATCAGTTTGTTTAGTTGCTGCATTTGATATCATGTTTGTTTCCTCAGTCTCTCATCGACACCAAACACCAAATTTCATTTGAAACCCAAAATTCACAAACGACACATAAATACAAGCGCGAATCAAACAACGTCAACTAGCCCCGAGAAAAATACGACCTGTGGCCCCTATATTACATTTCCATATTTTTGATTGTAAAAGGGTTTCCAGCTATTCATTTACATTTAAATTTGATGAGCCCATACATTTCGTGACAAATTAATTAGTATATTTTGGGCCCATCAAATTTTTGGCGCCGTTGCCGGGGACGCAACTAGTTGATTTGTTTGATTTTTGCTTGTATACTTTTTGACATATCTTAGGGTTCTATTTTATTGTGCTTATTCTTTCATATACGGTTGCTGCCATTTTTCTTGTTTGATTTGTGACAGGGCTGCAAATTCAAAATGGGGTCAAAAGAGATAGAAAAGATATTGGAGGAGATAAGAAATGTGTTAAAGGAGTGGGACTACCAACTAGAACATAAAGCTCAGTCATCTGCTTACCAGAAGCCACCTCAGCCACAATTTCAGCCTCTCCAGCAATTTCAACAGCCACCACAGCAAGATTTCCAACAATTTCAGCCAAATTCCAGCAATTTCCAGAATTTACAGAATTTTCAGAACGGGCAGCCAATTTTCCAGAATTTTCAGCCCAGTTTTCAGCAATTTCAGCCAAATTTTCAGCAACCATTTCAGCAATTTGAACCTCAATTCCAGCAATACAATCAAGGGCAGCAAAGTTTTCAATCATTCCCAGTTTTTCCAGCGCAAAACCAACAAAATTTTCAGCCTACACAGCCCTTGAACCAGTTTTCACAGCCCTACAATCAAGGGTTTCAAGGGCAGAATTTTCAGCCTTCGCCACCTAATTTTCCAGCTCAAAATCAAAACTTTCAGGGCTACATTTCCCAGCAAAATTTTCCAGCATATCAGCCCTTTAATCAGCCTCAACAGCTATGTTTTCAACCAAATCAGCAAGCTCAAAATTTTCAGCCTACTTCATCCTTTCAAAATCAGTCAAGGAGCTATGCTAACCAAGGAGGCTTTGAGAATCTTAATGAGAATGAGGCTCAACTACAAAGAATGGAGGAGATTTATCAACAAGTTGTACAATATCATCAAAGGCAGCAAAGGCTTCAAGACATCGAAAAAGGCGTTGGACAAATTTCTAGTCAAATGAATCAGATACAAGTTCAAGGTGACCCTAGTGCAAGGCCAAATCTTTCTTTAATGGATCTTGCAATTTTAGAAGAAGAAGAAGAAGAATACATTAAAATCTGGGCACCTAGAGCATGCATTCCTCCGGAGACTCCTATTCAAAATCCAATTCCAAATTTTTCAGCTCCAGAAGAAGAAATTGAAGCTCCACAGGACCATTCTAGATTTTTATTTTCTGATGATTATGTTATTAGTGGTCCTAATTTTTCTGACACTGTTGTTGCAGATATTACAGGAGAAGCATGCAGAGGAGATGATTCCATAGGTGTAGGGGACTGCATTAAGCCCCAGGGACCACCACAAGATTCAGAGAATGAACCAGAAAGTGTAGGGACTTGCATGGTGGAAGCAAGCACCCAAGGATCACCAGTTGATTGTCCACCAGAGCCTGAGGCTGAAGAGGAGCATGAACATGACCAGGAGGAGACCACAGATACATCTACTACTATAGAACCTTCAGGTATTATCCAGCACGCTCAGGTAAGTATTTCTCCTCTTTGTTCAGAAAAATGCAGTGAGGTACCTAGGGATGACTTTATTGATTCTGATGACTTTATTGATTCTGATGAATTTATTGATATACCTTGTGTAGAAATTGTTTGTGAAAATCCAATAGAGGTACCAAACATTGATTTCATTGATCGTACTGCATTACTTGATACATCTCTTGCTATGGATAGTGAAATAATTTTAGAGGCACCCATAATTGATGTAGTTTGTTATGATGAATCTTTAGATACATCTTTTGTGGATATGACTAGTGAAAATTTTTTAGAAGTGCCTGAAATGGATGTTATTTATTTTGATGAATCTCTTGTTATGTCTTATGCTGAGAATGAATGTGAAAGACTTTTGGAAATACCTGATATTGATTTGATTGGCTGTGACCCTTTGCTTGATACATCCTTTGTAGAAGATAACTGTGAAATTTCTATTGATGAGCCTGAAATTGATTCATTTATTTGTGATGAGCTCCTGGATGCAAATTTTGTAGAAAATGATTTTGAAAATTTTATTGAGGCACCACAAATTGATTTAATTAGACAGGATGCAGTTTTGGATTTATTTCATGCAGAAACTGAACTTATATCATTTCTTTCTGACCCTGAACGCTTGAGAGAGGTATTACATGTTTTTGCAGGGTCCAGAAGACTTCAGGAGTGGGTACTCCAACTGAACAGACTCCAGCCTCCTGGAAGGACTTCTGAAGGGCATCAAGGAGGAGATGATCTGACTTTAATTAAAAGCACTCCATCCCTTGAATGGCTCTTGAACCTGAATCGCCTTAGGCCACCAGAGAAATTTTTTGCGAAGTTCAAGTGTGGGGGAGTCCTAATTCTCCCAACTACCCATGGTTCTCCACTACCAAGATGGAGGCTACTTCTGGATCGACTCCGTCCACCAGAAATAAAGGGGAGATTTTTCTTTCTTGTATTTTCTTTTATCGCATTTTTCGCTTTTATATTTTCTAGAGTAAATTGAATAAATAGACATTGTAAATACCTTGTTATTTCTTTTCACACTTTTTCTTGCATGAGTGGAAATAAATGTATCCCTCTAGGTTATCTCATTGTCATTTTAGAGCCTCTTGAAAATAAATTAAATTTGGTTGTTAAGACTTAAGGTTTGAGCTAATGGATGAAATCTTGGATGCTTGAGTACTACTTGCTTTAGATTCTTAATTGAGGACTTGGGATGAATTATTTTCACCTAGTGAGAATTAGCCTTATATTTGTGACACACATATGCTATTAAACTCTAGAACTTGCTTAGGTTCTTTCAAAACCATATTTCAATGATTGGATCACATCTATAGAGGCTTATCCATTTGTTTTCCTTTCCACATCAATTTTTAGCAATAATCATGTTTATCCATTTTTCTTTACTTATTTCTTACTCTTACCCTACTTTTCTTTGGACTTGTTGTTTGATTTGTTTCTAATGTTATTTTGCCCGAGACGGACAAAGATTTAAGTGTGGGGGAGTGACTAGCTTTTTGGAAAAGATTTGGCATCAAGGAGGCACTTCAATTCGAGAAAAAAAAAAAGAATTCTTTGAAAGCAATGTGCCAAATTGAGTTGCAAGAAATGGAAGTGGTTAAAGATTGAAAACAATGGAAGAATCTTGATTATCATTTGAAGATCTAAGGAGGTTTAACCTCAAGTTGAATTCGGTTAAGAATTTACAAATGGCACAGAAAAAAAAAATAGAGAAAAGAGCTTGTGCCAAAAAGAAAAAAAAAATCTGCTATTGTGGGTAGGAAATGGATATGGATCAGTAACTTCCAAGGAAGAAGAGCATTCTCCACTATCATTTGATGCCAGATTTGTGATTCTAAATTGTAAGCTGACCAGATCTGATCAAGGTAGAGAATCTGTGCATAATTTGAGCAAAAATCAGACAACATGGGATCAATGCAGAAAAAAATCTGTGCACACAAGAACTCCACTTGCAAGGCTGCTTAATTTGCAGCTGATAGAGCTGTTCGGCCACCCTGTTAGAAGATGATTGCAGCTGTCCTTTGCTGTAGGAATCAGAGCACATTTTGCTGGAAAAAATTGCAGCTGTATAAGGTCTAAACAAAGGCTGAAAAGAAGCTAAAGGAGTGCTGAATCTGAGCTTGTAATGCTGAATCTGAGTTTTCCGAATGCTGGAATCTGAAGACCATCTGAAAACAAGCTGAATTGGAGCTGAACCAAGCTGGAAAAATCTGAAACAAAGTGCAGTGAAGGCATTTCCGAAATCAATGAAGGCAAGGGGCTGAAATTTAATGGGCTGATTTGAATTTTTGAGTGGAACACTTAAGGGTTCCACTATCATTTGATACAAGCACTCTTGATGTTAATTGTTGGAGAAATCAGAAGTTTTGCAAGATCTGAAGTTATATTATGGAAGCCGGAATCTGAGAGAAAAAGAAAAAAAAAAGAACAAATGAGGAAGTGTGCCAACTTGTAAAGGAAGTGTATCAAGAGTGAGTTACAAGGGTTGTTGAGTGAAAATTTCATGTTGAGTATCTATTTCACTTGATATCATATGTTCTTCGATACAAAACTGAGCAGAAAAGAAAGAAGAGAAAGAAGAAGAAAAGAGAAGCAAGATTGGCACGAAATTGGCAAACTTGGCACCTTGACACCAAAGAAGGGTTTTTCACCAAATCAAAGGAATTATTCAAGATTGACTTCACCACACTCTTGATATCATTAGAGGACTGTCAAGATGGGGCAAAGCACATTGGAAATATTTTTGAGCAACCAAGTCTCCCACTCCATCAAATTTTCCATTTTCTTGTTTTTATTCCATTTCTTACCATTTTCCATGTTTTCATTTGCTTTTATAGTTGTTGATCCTATTCATGATTAGTGGTGGAGAGTAGATAATAAGCAAGCCTATGGTAGTGCAAGAATCACATGTATTTGAGTGAGCTCCACTTCCATCATCAACTTAGAACTTAAGGAGAGAGCCACCAAAATTTTTCCTTGAAAGGCTAGTGATTTAAATTCATCTCAATGACTCATGATTGATGAAAAGGCTAAGTTGTTGATTTAAGGACAAGATACTAATCCATAGAGCTTAGATTTATGAGAATTGACAACCCTAGGTAATTTCTTTTCATTTGCTTCTAATTATGCTTAAGAAAGCCTAAGGGATACATATTTAGTAGTTTCGCGAGACGCTCAAGCTTAAGTGTGGGGGAGTTGATAAGCACCATTTTATCGATTATTTTAATTGCTTAAATCCATGTTTGACCCATGTTTTTATTGCTTAATTATGATTTTACCCTAGGTTTTGGAACTTTATCTTATTTTGGACTTAATTGCAAAATTACATAATTTTTGGATTATTTGGCCACTAATTTTCTGATATATTTTTGTAGGCATCAAAGGTTCAAGGACCTAGGGCATACTGGGTCAAACTTGAGTCGGATGTGAGCCGGATCGAATTATCAAGCCTACGATTAATCCGGGCCGTCCGATTCAAGAGCGGCTAGATCTGAGCCATCCGGGACGATCTGAAGCAATCCGAGCTAGGGTTAGGGTTGATCAAGCTCTATGATCAAGATCTGAAGGTTTCATCCCAATCAGAGCTAAATCAACCGTTGGATCAAGCAAGGAGGGTTCTAGAGCGTCCATTCACAGATAGAGTTGATCTGGACCATCCGTTGCATATCTGGAGGATCCGAGCTACCACAAGGCAGATCCTGACCCCAGATCATCATCATAAAAGTTTGGCTCAAATCAGATCAAGATCTACCGTTGGATTTCATCAAAGCAATCTGAGCCGTCCATTTGTTTCTATTTAATCAGAAATGCGCAGCTCCTTTCTCCTCGTCGCGTCTCCGCCGCAGCTGTTTCCTTCTTCGTTTTCTTCACTGTTTCATTAGCTAGTTCTTCATCAAGGAGGCGCGATCCCTCAAATCCATCATCAAAGCAAGAGTTAGGTCAGTGAAGAGAGCTCTTGGTGAGGTTTCCGATTGATTTTCTGTTCAATAGCCAGTTTGCGCGAGGTCTCGGCAGCTTGCTATCCGATTTCAGCGAGCTCAGCTGTGCTCCACTTCCACTACATCCGAGCTGACCAGAGGGGTTCCCTGGAAGGTTTTGGTCACTCCCTAATCCCAATCGCGAGCCACCACAGCGAGTTTGATGAAATTGGAAGCTGAATTCAGTTTGGGCAGTGATCTGATCAGATTCGGTAGCTGAGGCGATTCTCACTGATTTGCGGAGCTTGCGGGTCCGAGGTTCTCCCTTGATTGACGACCAAGGAGCTCTT
This sequence comes from Boesenbergia rotunda, assembly GCA_024364735.1. NCBI lineage: Eukaryota > Viridiplantae > Streptophyta > Magnoliopsida > Zingiberales > Zingiberaceae > Boesenbergia > Boesenbergia rotunda. The sequence continues at coordinate 31,090 of JAGFNQ010000703.1, read as the reverse complement.
GAGTTGAGGAATGGTTGAGGAGTAGCTTAGATAGTTTAATTTCAATGTTTCATAGCTGTAATTTGATTTCTGTCCTATTTTCTGTATCTGCAGTTTTATCAGCCACTTTGTTCAAGTTTTCTGAATTGTTTAGCTTAATCTAGTTTTTAATCTTCAAGTTAAGTAGATTTAGAAGCTTGTTTAGTGAACAAATAGACCAATTTACAGTTTAATTTCTGTTTTTAGCTTGCGTGCCAATTCCCGGCTTGCGTACCATTTCATTTCTGCAATTCCTTTCAGTTTCTGAGTTTGTCTCAGATTACTTATTTTCTGAATTTTTCTGAGCTGTTTAATTGTGAATTGTTGCTCTCGAATTAGTTAGATAGTTTGCTTAGATAGCATAGCATTTAAGTGTAGTTTCCTGCAGTTCTATTGATGCGTGCCAAAGTCAGATTTCATGCCATTTCCATTTCTGTATTTTTCTTGTAGTTTCTGATACAAGTTGTTAAATTCTGCATTCGAGCTAGGTAGATGCTTGTTTAGTGAGCATAGAACTTAGCATTTAGTTGCCTGCAACTTGGTTTCAGTTTTTAGCTTAGCTTGCGTATCAATCCCATTTCAGCCCTGTTTTCTGCATTAGAATTTCTGCATTCGAAATCTAATTCCTGCTCTGTCAATTCTGCATTAGCTTGATTTGGATTCATCAGTGATCGGCTGCTTAATGTCTTCACCAATTCTTGTTCAGCACTTCACTTATAGCCTCATCTTCCCATCTGAAGTGAACAGTTTATGTATGCATTTCCATTTACGAATTCTGCAAGCTTGAATTTCATTGCTGCTGTGCTGCATTCAGGATCTGAATAGTTAGTTTATTTCTGCATGTATTGAATCAAGTTGACATTAGCTATTCTGAATATTAGCCTAACATTAGATTGGAGAATGTGATACCAAAGAGCTTGGTTTGATTCTGAATTTAATTCACTGCATCTAGGCATTCTATTTCTGAATTATTGCTACATTGCTACATGCGTGTACTGTTTTTCTGAGTTCACTCATTCACTCAGCTGTATCTGAACTGATCAGCTTGATTTCTGCAGTTCTCAGTATTATCTTGAAGCTAGCTTGTGCATTGGACTTTAGCTGCTTGGTTTGTCAACACTGGACTCCATTCTGAAAATTCCTACTTTATGTTCTGCATTTCTACATCTTAATTCTGCATTGAGGGTGTTGTTGAATTTCTGTATTGGAGTTATTGTTTCAGTTATGCATTAACATCTACATCAGTTTGCTACTGCATTGATCAGTATTCAGCTTGCTACTGCATTGACCTTTTCGTTGATAGTTGCTTATAAGGCTAAATTGATCAAGTTTAATGCTTGCACTTAGTACCATTTTGGCACGTGAATTTGTTTTCTTTGCATATCAGTTTGTTTAGTTGCTGCATTTGATATCATGTTTGTTTCCTCAGTCTCTCATCGACACCAAACACCAAATTTCATTTGAAACCCAAAATTCACAAACGACACATAAATACAAGCGCGAATCAAACAACGTCAACTAGCCCCGAGAAAAATACGACCTGTGGCCCCTATATTACATTTCCATATTTTTGATTGTAAAAGGGTTTCCAGCTATTCATTTACATTTAAATTTGATGAGCCCATACATTTCGTGACAAATTAATTAGTATATTTTGGGCCCATCAACTGCCAGGAATTGAAAACCCGGCGAAGGGCTGCTGGGTAAAAGTCCAACTGGAGGAGCCGGTTGGCATAAGGTAAACTCTCCTAAGAGGAATAGGTGAGGACGCGTTCCCCGTCGAGGGAACAGTAGGCGTTGGTTCGACCTAGGGTTCCATATTGGAGACCCGAAGTTAGAACCAAGATAGCTACGACTGTAAAAAAAATTATCTAACACTCTTACCTTGTTGTTTTGGAACTAACTCTGGATGCAGGACCGAAGGAACGAGTTTCTGCAGCTCAGAACGCCCCAAAGGAGAGGGGCAGCAGCTGGGCAGGGCGCCCTGGAGGTCCCGGGCGCCCCCAAGGTCAAAGCAAACAACCAAGCAAAGAGTCGCTTCGAAACTGCACTATGCAGGGCGCCCTGGAGGTCCCGGGCGCCCTGAGTCCAAGCAAAGAAATGAACCGAAGCAAAAATCAACCATGAAGCCTGTTGACCAAGTCAAGCAGGGGGTCCCCAGTGTCCCGGGTGCCCCCATCAGCTCCGAGCCCGATCCTGGAGGGATAAGGGCTGACCGAGTTTCGGATAGGGGTTTGCGGATCCAGAGGCACGTGGAGGGCGCCCTCAACGTCCAGGTCACCCCCAGGTGCACTATAAAAGGGGCTCGACCCCCAAGGCTTCAAAAGACAACTCTCGAACACCTCAACAATCTTCGCTCAAGCGCTCCACTCCGGAAACTCCCAATCTCGAGATTCTAGTGCCGACGACGACCCTCCGCTCCGAAGCACGATCCACACCGGGCGTCAGTAACGAAGAGTAAACTTGTTCTTTTTACTGCACTATTATTGTACGAATCTTTGTAAAACTTTGCGCATTATAGAATTGCCCGCAGTAAACGGTCAAGGACCGTGGGCCTTGGAGTAGGAGCCGACCGCGACTCCGAACCAAGTAAAAATCCTTGCGTTTTGTGTGTTTGTTTTAATTTCTGCTGCGTATTCTCTTAACTTCTAATCCGAAACATTTTCACGATATTCACCCCCCCCTCTATCGTGTTTTCTCGATCCAACATTTGTGACTTATAGAATTGCCCAAAGTAAACGATCAATGATCGTGGAACTTGGAGTAAGAACCATTACAAACTCCGAATCAAGTAAAAATAAAAGGTATTAGCCGTGCTTTTTTACTTTACATTCTGTTGCGTACTCGCTTACGTTTATGAATCTGAAGAAATTTTCGAACGTGAAATTCACCCCCCCCCACCCTCTAGCGCTCTCTACAATCCTATAAACTGTGATGCATCCGGTAGTGGGATAGGGGGTGTTCTGAGCTAATCTGGGTATCTGATTGCCTTCTTCAGTGAAAAGTTATCTAGATCCATGAAGAATTATTCTACTTACAACTTAGAGTTATACACCATTATTCAATCTTTTAAGCATTAGCGGCATTACTTGGTACAGAGGGAATTCATTTTGTTTACTGATCACGACGCCTTAAAGTACATTAATGGTCAACACAAGATGATTAGGCGGCATGCCAAATGGGTGGCATATTTCACTAGTTGAAAAATGCTTATTAACCACGGGCGTTCATCGTTGTCGTAGACTAAAAACACTGTTGTTAAAGGCCATGTTGTTAAAAGGGGTGCTTAACATCAACAATTACAAACTGTTGTCGTTTATAGTCAATAACAACAGTGTAGCAATGGGTTTTTACCGTTGTCTTTTAATGTGATCGACAACAGGTTAACAATAGTATTAAACCGTTGTTTGTGTGTGATTTAAATAATAATTTGAAAACAAATAAAAATCATTATCTTTTGGTTGAGGCAGCCAACAATTTACAACAAATATCATTTAAAAATTAAATTAGTTAAATAATTAAACAATATTGAGCAAACACACTTCAAACTATCATATATACATCAAAATATCATCAAATTATACATCATACTGCGCAAATATCATACATCAAGATATCCTCAGTATTAGTCCAAACTAAGATAACATCATCAAAATATCATATACATCAAGAACTATGTCCAAACATCATCAAAATTAGTTCAAACATCATCAAAATATCCCTAGTAGCTTCATAATTTTCTATCCATCAAAATATCATCCAAGTGCAGTCAACTAGATGAAGACAGTCGTGCCCCTTAGCTTTGCACCAGATGTTGATTCCTTCCCTTGGATATGAATTGCCAAAACAAATAGAAATATAAAATGAGCATTCACAACTAAAAATATTAGCCCTTACACTCCTACAAAGCAACAAGGATGCTGCAAGGCAACAAGCAACCGGGTTAAACATTTTGATCTTTGAGTGTTTCTGCTGATTCTTACTAAGAAATCAAAGGAACGAAAAAACAACAAACCACTAGTAAGTCTACTGCAAGAGGAAAAATCATAAAATGTTTTAACTGAAGAAACATTAAAATGGAAATAAGAAAGAACCAAGAAATTGAGTAAATGAAGCCAGATATCAAGCACATCAGACATAGTATCATCACCTTGCAAAGCTTCCAAAGAGATTGCAGCTTGGGCTGGAGTTGCAAAATCAACAAAGCATAGTATTAGTGGCTCTCCATCTGCAACAAAGAAATCAAAGGAATGAAAAAACAACAGACCACTAGTAAGTCTACTGTAAGAGGAAAAATCATAAAATATTTTAACTGCAGAAACATTAAGATGAATCACTAATGGAAATATGGTTGATTCATGAACATAATCCCCAGTGCATTACTTCGAAGTTTAGGTTCAATAGGATCTGAGTGAAGTAACTAGAAATTACAGAAATTTTGCTTGTATAACTACTTGTTTTACTTCCTCCAGAAGACTTGATTGCAGAGAAACAGATACAAGTACCTTAGATGCTAATTCCTGAACCATCTGCTGCAGATTTAAGAGTTTATTTGAATGCTCACTGAGCTTTAGTTCTAGTTCAGATATATTAGGCCTGAAAAAGAGGCATTTCTTATCATTACTAGAACTCATAAAATTTGTCACACTTGTGACTAAAACCTTTTTTTTCCCACACAAATTTCTAGCAAAAAAGAACAAATAATTTAAGTATAAGAAGACAAGCTACAAACAGTTGATACTAATAAATCCAATTACCCAACTTCAGTATGTAAAATGCATCAACATGAAGGAACCAGGGGATTTACCTTAACAGTATAAGAAGCACAACCCAGAACAAACTTTACTTCTCAGCATGCCTATGCTTAGGCTTGCGATGTGGTCGAGTTACATGAGAACTTTTTGTTGTGTTTTGTTGTCTTGTTAGAGCTGATTATGAAAAAAAAAAGAATATATAAGATAACAAAATTGTTGTCATTTAAACTATGTGATAGATGGATGTAATGGACTCGATAAGGAAGAATGTAAAAGAATTAAATTGACCCCAAAATATACAACAAAAGTTTATATACCAGGAAAATAGATAATGCCAAAAGAGTAGAGGCCTGTACATCCAAATCATTGTTACATTGCTGCCAACAAATTCTTTTGATTGCAAGAAATTCAAGTATAAGTGGAAATCGGGGATGAAAAGGATGTACCATAAACCACACCAGCTCTTTGGTAGCAAGAATTTTTGTTAATTCATATTTCTTGAAGTGTTCCTGAATGCCAATTTGGACCTATAATAGGATTGAGTAAATCATCTGGGCAGTGAAACAGAATAAACAAGAAGTGTACATATCTGCTTAAATAAACCCATTGTTGTAAATTAAAGAAAAATAGGAAACCATAAGCAGCATGTGAGAGCAAAACAGATGGCCCAAATATCTTTGAAGGTTCTATTGCTAGATTATTCAAGAAAGACGCCAAGATGTACAAATGCATTAACCATTCAAAAGTAGAACATCTAGGAACACAGATATAGTTACTTACACTTACTAATATTGAGGAGCTTGGGAGGGTGAAAACCGACAAGGTGTCAAATCTTATCCATATCCAAATCTCTGTTGTATCTACCTAACTACAGAGCCCATACAAACCAAAACTTGGAGGAAATTAGGATGGTGTTAGAACTTGGAGGAAATTGGGATGGTGTCAGATCTTTTACTTGACACAGTTTGCACATAAGGTTCAGTGCTTGACACAAGAAACACCCATCGCTCTTTAATGGCTGGAACCCATTTCTTTAGAAATTCAAGGAAACGAAATAATTTAGAAACATAATAAATCCTCCCTAAAATATCAACATCTTAAAAGAAAGTTGGTAAAGTAGTAAACTGATAACTAATCTGAACCAAAGCCAAATGCTAATTAAACCAAATTTATATAATTTGCTTATGGATTGCTAATCAAGCTACACTAAAATATATGAATAATTAACATAATTCAGATACTTAAAATAGTCATTGGTTAGCCACTTACAGATTTGGCAGATTCAAAATGTGGTTCAATATATTTTTGTGCTTGAATCGATTTCTCTAATACCTTGAGAAAAGTTTCCACAAATTGATAAGTACAATGCAAGATTAAACTAAAATAGTAAGATAATAAGTGTGATGCATTCATGGTGATCAAGCAAGAACTGAAACAAATTTAATAGAGAAAAAATATAGTACAGGTGATCAAAAACAAGCACCTTTTGAAGTAAGACATCTAGTACTGGTTGTCCATGCTCCTTCCAATGAGTTGTTGCAAGTTCTTGTAGGGCACATATCAAAGACATATTGGAGTCTCTTAACATGTATATGGCATCTCTCTAACACTCCATCTAAATTTCTAAGACAATCACCTTATAGTAACTGGCATGAGTAGCAGCCAGAATGTTAAAAAGAAGTTACAAATGTTAAAGAACTGGATGCCAAGTCCATGCCTTATGTGAGACATGGCAGTATACTACAGAATGCATACTTGCACAAACAGTGCATAAATGATATGCCACAAACCCAACAACAACAAATATATGTTTAGTTTTTGATACAATAACCCAAATTAAATTTCATCTGAATAGACTAATATACATAGTCAAAGCTGACCATTTTTTCATTCAAGTGGATTATCAAGCGAAGGCAAATTAGAGAGACAAAAAAGTAAACATTACAGATAATATTAAAGAAAGAAAGACAAGAACATGTGCAAATTGCAAATTGAGAAGGTTGTTGATTGAACTCATCATGTAGCCAGACAAGTGTTACAAGTACAATGAAAGGAAGTAGTAGCATTAAGACATGGCCAGCCTTAATGGATACAAAGCAAACATCTATGCATCATTCCTTTCGAATCTTCAAAACTCATCCATAATAACTTCTATTGTCCATTAAAAATAGCAGATTAGCAATGCAAAAGGAACACTTGATTAGTTAAAACCAAACTATTTCTATCTGATATCAAGACATTTATACCAAAAATATAAAGAAACATATTTTTGAGAACTTGGGGATCCAGGAGTTGATCATGTACAGAACCAAATTTTGGTAGAATATGAGCAATGGTGAATAATAGGTTACTACTAGCACAACAAAGAATAGTGTTTTCAAGATTTGGACCAAACTGGCTTGTGCCACCTCAATCAAGAGTTGATTGATAATTTGTCCAAAGAATAGTGTAATTTTATGTTTTTTAACATATGAATCATTTAAAAAGTAATAATATATATAAATATCAAAGATAATAACTATTAATAATGTCATAAATATATAATTTTAAAAAATATTTAAATAGCAAATAAAATAATGTGATCACGTTGAATCTTTGAAAATTTTTAAAACTATTCACAAAACTTTATATCGAATTTAGCACACGATCTTTTAAGCTCATTTTATTTTACTTTCATATCAAGCTAAATAGCAAATTGTTATGCTTTCTAAATCATGTGTAAGAAATCTTCCTATTATGAATCATACAGGAAAGAGAGCCAAGAATGAGAAGAAGTCAAAGAATGGAATGCGATTCGAATCTTAAATGGGACCAATATCTTGAACAATAAATCAGTTCAAGAACATTACGATTCTGTAGCAGGAAGTTAAAACAGCAAAAAAACTAAAGTAACAAAGGGAAGTGCATTTAGTGAAGCTTCCAAATACTATCAGAAAGTTGAGACATCAAGCAAGATGAAACAGTAATTGGAACTACATCTCGAAAAAAGTCTAGCTGAAAATTAGAAGGTGCGAACGATCAATCGACTTTGGAAAACAAAATCATAAATTTTAAGTTGCTAAAGTAGTAATCATTCTCCAACCATGTGGATTTAGGGAAAGCGAACTCACAGCTAGAAGGATGCAATGCAACCTCATGGCCTGCGGCCATAGCCGACACCACCACCAGGGCGTGACGGGAAGGTGGGTGGCGCAGGGGCATCCGCCTGCTTCTTGACGCCGGGGAGGTCCGGCATGCCGAGCGACGCGAGCATGTCGAGGGTCTCCTTGTCGACCTCGATGTGGTCGACCTTGATGGCGGACTCGTCTGGGATGAAATCCATGTGGCGCTCGCGCTCCTCCTCCTGGAGCTTGAGGGAGATGCCGTAGACGGGGCCGCGCTGGATCCGGCGCATCAGGTGGGAGCTGAACCCGGCAATCTTGTTGCGGAGCCGCTTGGAGGGGATGATGGCCACCTCCTCCAGGATCTTCTTGTTGGTGTGGAAGTCGAGGGTCATCCTCGAATAGTAGCGCTCGTTGACTTGTCGGGAGGACTTCTTCACCGTCTTAGTCCGGACGCGGCCCATCTCGCTGACAGTGCTTCTGCTCCTCTGGCGAGGAGGAATTGGGGAAACCAAGCAGGGTGAGGAAGCCCTCGAGGCGACGGAGCGCGACGTCCAAATCCTTCTCTCCGGATCCATCCTCTACTTGCACAAGCGGTGCCTCGTCGGCTAGTTCGCGCGAGGAGAAATTTGAGGGGTCTTGTTTGTGTGCGGCGAAGAGGAGGAGGAAGAAGAAGAGGGAGAAGAAGCTAAGGAAAAGATGGCAAGGAAGTTTGAGGTGTCTTAGGGTTCAGCGTTGTCGCTCGCTGCGGCGAATGAAGAGAATGAATTAAGGGCGGGTGTTTTCGTTTTCGCGCTCACTCGCTGTTGTGTATTACCACATAAGCAACACAGATAGACAACGGTTATTTAAAACCCGTTGTCATAACTAACCAAATAGACATCAGTTTTTAGAAAACCGTTGTCTTTGACATACGTAAGACAACGATTTTTTAACAACTGTTGTCTTTTTCCGTAAAAAATTTTTCAACATCAACGGTTTTTGAAAAAATCGTTGTTAAATAAAAAAAGACAACGGTTTTTTAAAAACCGTTGTCTATTGGGTGTTGTTGAATCCAAAATTTCTTGTAGTGTTTGCAAGAGTTTAGCTTTACGTTAAGACATTAAGCGGCAAGCTTGAACCATGTAGCGGAAGCCCTAAGCCTTCGCTCTTCGTTATTTACCACCATGAGTACCAAAGTTGTCGATTTTGAGGTTTTCATACACATGTATACAACGGACTCTTTGTTCTGAAGGACATTCTAGGAGGTGCATGATGGTTTTTGCGATGATTTTATTCTACATAATGGTTATCTATTTTATGGCTAGCAGTTGTGCATTTCGATTATTAACTAAGGTGGCAAATTATAAGTGAACTTCATAATGAAGGATGTTGAGGCAATCTGTGGTCCGGAGTAACCAAGTATTTTGATGTTTGAGCAAAGGGTTTAAGTTAGGTTTTCCCTTGTGTTCTCATATGTGTGTGTTGAGTGTGCAGATGTACAGGTTACACATATGGATTTGACTGGACGGTCTCAGTACGGTGAAGGGTGGCATGGAGGCAAGCTGGAGGCTTGCGTGCGCATCCGAGGGACCTTGGAGAGCAGGGACGATGAGCTGATGGGCGCGGACTTCGAGGCATGCGTGAAGGATAGCATGGAGGCAAGCTGGAGGCTTGCGTGCATCCGAGGGATGGGAGCCGAAGATGAAGAGAGTGCGAAGGCAATAGTCGAGGTTGCGAACGAGGAGTCAGTCGAGTTGTAAGGGTACGAGTGTTGTGTGATTGTACTCGGGAAATCCTAGGGGTTGAGTGCGGAGTGGAATGTAGTCAGGAAGGGTAACCTTAGGTGGGTGAGTAGACCAGTCGACTGGCCTGGGGGCAGTCGACTGATGGAACTCACAGAAAGGTCTCAGCCCTGGGACCAGTCGACTGCCTTGGGGGCAGTCAACTGGAAGGTGGCTGGTGAGTTGGCTGAGAATTCAAACGTTGAGGTGCAACGGTCGAATTTCAGTGGCACCAGTCGACTGCCCTGGGGGCAGTCGACTGGTAGCGAGGGTTTCAGCCCGAGTCCAATTTATAGAGGACTTCGTGGTGGCTGAGTTTCTTGACGAATCTTGTCTTGGTTAAAGGGAAGATAGTAGACTTTGAGCTCAGGTCTTCTATGTTGATGCAGTCTGGCCCGATTGTTGTTTTGGTATTGACAACGATTTAAGTTTGGTTGAATGAATTCGGGTAAAGTCCAGGTGGATCGGGAGATCGCACACTGGCATTGGAAAAGACCTAGTGGGACTAGGCATACCTAGTGGGACTAGGTTGGATGAAACCCTAGCTTGGAGGGCCAGTCCTAGCTTGAGGGCTAGGTTGGATGAAACCCTGGCATGCAGGGCCAGGTCCTAGCTTGGAGGGCTAGGTTGGATGAAACCCTGGCTTGGAGGGTCAAGTCCCAACTTGGACGGCTAGGTTGGATGAAACCCTGGCTTGGAGGGCCAGGTCCTAGCATGGGAAGCTAGGTTTACGAAATCCTGGTGAGTGAAGCCAGGTCCTAGCTTGGGAAGCTAGGTTGAAGTCCCGGTGAGTGAAACTGGGCATGGAGTCTTGGTCCGGGGGACTGAGCACGAGTCAGAGGAGGCTGGGAGCCCGTTCTCTTGACTTCGAGCGGATTTGACCTTGCCTGGATCGGTCTGGTGACCGATCAGGGAAGTTGGCACAGAGTTCCCTAGTGGATCGGTCTGGTGACCGATCCAGCTATGTCTTATCGGTCTAGTGACCGATCAGGGAGCATTCAGTGACTTTGTTGGGCTACTGATCGACTCCTGATCGGTCTGGTGACTGATCAGGGAGACTATTCAGATCGGTCAGGCTGAACAATCAAATGTCGCGAGCTTCTCACTATAACCGATCAGGATGCATCCTAATCGGTCAGAGCATACCCTGATCGGTTCCCGGACCGATTAGGACACAACCTGATCGGTCTGGTGACCGATCAGTGAGGTTTGGCTGCGAAAGCTGGGAATCCTAGCAATGCTATGGATCGGTCCGGTGACCGATCCATGATCTTGTTGGAAACGGGATGGCTAGAGAGGGGGGTGAATATAGCCAATTAATGCAACCTTTGGCACTTAACAAGTTTCTGCAACTTAAAAGTCAGAGCACAGCAGAAAGAATAGAAAACAAGGTGTGCAGAAAACTAACACACAAACAAACCAAACACAGCTAGCAAGATGGCTAACAAGGAGGATTTACAAGGTTCGGGGATAACTTGCCCCTACTCCTTGGCGTGCCCTTAAGGTGGGCGATCCCTTGATCGTCGGCAGATCAAGCCCCGGTTAGCACCGGATATAAAGCAACCTCCTTCTCGGTGGAGAAACCTCTCCACAGAATTTCAATCACAGATAAATGTTTAAGCTCAATGAAACAACAAGAAGGATCTTACTCAAGCACTCAGCAAGGACAAGAACACAGCAAGCTTCCCTGAGCTCCACCGAGTGGCGATCTCACGCAAGAACCCTTCTTCGTGTCTTCCCACTGTCAGACTCCCAGCTCCTTGTTCTCTCCTTCAAGCACTCAAGTAATGGATGATTGCTTCTCGAAAATCAGTAGCTTGCTCAAGATGATGAAACTTCAAGAACACAGCAAGCTTGTTGTGGAGAACTCAAGGCGCAACAAGAAGTCAGTATTCGAACTCTGCTTCCATGAAGCCAGCTTCCGCGCTTTTGATTCTCCACACAGCACCAGGTGACAACATCCTCTGTAGCCTCCAGCTACCACACTGCCAACGCCAGCTACCACTGAGCCCTCTCTGGTCTTCTTGAGATCCCCTCAGCCAAGCCCCAGTCTCGGCTCAGTCTGCAGCTCGGCGTTGCAGCCTGAAATGGAGAATCGGACAAACCTGCTCCAAGTAAAGCCTCCTTTAACCTCTCCTTGAGTGTTTGAATCATCCCCTGTCACTAGCAGCTTAATCAGAGTGTTAGAGCAGCGTATCACACAGTAAATCAAATATCAGATATAAGTGGCAGCAAATCGGATACGTTCAGACGCGATCAGAGCATCTGACAGTGCATTTGAATTAAAGTGATCGGTCACCCGACCGATCAGAGCGACTCCTGATCGGTCACCAAACCGATCAGGCTAGGTCCCAACCGATCAGGCTCCGTCCTGATCGGTCCCCAACGCTCAATTAGAAATCGCGATTTCTTTGGGACTGTCCTGGACCGATCACCAGACCGATCCCAGGCTGTGGATCGATCACCCGAATGATCCACCCCTTTATCAGGCGATTTATGAGCTTCACAGTCCAGACCTCCTGATCGGTCACCAGACCGATCAGGCAGCCTCCTGATCGGTCACCAGACCGATCAGAACATGACCAGACCGATCAGGCTCCGTCCTGATCGATCATAGAGAGGAACCTGCGACGTTTGATCGTTCTCCGGAACGATCTGCACAGTGATCCTGATCGGTCACCAGACCGATCAGGTGCAGATCAGCAGGGGAACTCAACCTCACTTGTTTGCTCCCTGATCGGTCACCAGACCGATCAGGAGCCAAGCAGTGGGTGAAACATGCACTCCCTGATCGGTCACCGGATCGATCAGGAGCAGTACAGTAGGTTCCCAACCTCACTGTGTGCTCCCTGATCGGTCACCAGACCGATCAGTCATTGCTGGATCGGTCACCTGACCGATCCACGATGGAGCAGCGTGCCAGATTCCCTGATCGGTCACCAGACCGATCCAGGGACTTAAACTTAGCCCTCCAAGCTAAGTTTCCATCCACCTTAGCCCTCCAAGCTAAGGATTTTTCACCTAACCCTCCAAGTTGGGAATTTGCACCTAACCCTCCAAGTTAGGACTTTTCACCTAGCCCTCCAAGCTAGGGCTTTTCACCTAGCCCTCCAAGCTAGGACTTTTCACCCAACTCTTCCGGATTAGGACTTTCCAAACCTAGCCCTCCAAGCTAGGACCTGACCCTCCAAGCCAGGACTTTTTCACCTAATTCTCCAGGATGGGAATTTGCACCTAACCCTCCAAGTTAGGACTTTTCACCTAGCCCTCCAAGCTAGGACTTTTCACCCAACCCTTCCGAATTAGGACTTTTCCAACACCTAGCCCTCTAGACTAGGATTTTCAACACCTAACCCTCCAGGTTAGGATTTTCCAACACCTAGCCCTCCAGACTAGGATTTTCAACACCTAACCTAATCCTCGATCAGGACTGAAACATAATCATAATCATCAACCTAAACTTAAATCGGTATCAACACCAAAACAACAATCAGGGCTAGACTGCATCAACAATCTCCCCTTTTTGTTGTTTGACAACCCGATCTAAGTTTAGGGATTCTCAATCCATTTCCTCAAATCCAGAATCATAGGGGAATCAGGATCCTCCCCCTACAACATGATCAACCTAAACTTAACCAACCAACACTCTCCCCCTTTGTCGAACACCGAAAAGGGGCTAGAAGGGCTGATAAGTTTAAACCATACTCCCCCTCAACCCTAGGGGTATCTCAAATCAACAAGAATATGATTGACTATTGATAAGCATACGATCACATATGGCAAAAAGATATCAGATGGCTAAACAGACATATGTATCATGTGAGCATGGTAGCATAGACATGAACATAGCTATGGATCAAAAATGCAGATAATATAGCATATCATCAACAAGTATCGACAATAAGCATACTATCATGAGACAAAAGCATAATCATGGCAATATAGCACGAATGCAAATAGTAGTCATCATAGCATCAACAAGTAGTAGGATAAAACATGCATCAGCATCATAAAGAGTAGGTCATAAAATATCCTAAGACATAACACGATGCAAGTCACAGGCATCGAAATCCAGAGACGTGTGGCACAAAGCCACACTAAGCAAGTCAAGGGCATACAGCCCAAAAGTCAAACAGGTCAAGTACACAAATCATGAAAAAAGACAACAAACATCCAAGCTCAATAATCAGTGGGAGGGGTCGTCATCGTGCATAAGGTCATCCATCGTCGCATCAGTAGGAGCAAAGGACCCTGGTGCAGTACTCGATGAAGGTGCACCTCCTGGAAATGTGTGGCTGCGCCACTCATCATACCATGTCTGCTGGAGGGCACGGGTCCCAGAGACGTCGGTCTCAATCGCTGTCAATCTGCGCTCAATAGAGCTGAACCGTGATCGGGTCTCCTCGCGGTGAGCCTCGCGCAACTGAAAATCTTGCTGGAAAGTCTGATCCAGCTCCACGATCTGCCAGCGAAGATCTGGCTCGGGCTCATCGTCATACTCGGCGTCAGCAGCAGGACCCTCGTGAAATGCAGCAGCCTTGGGTGGTGCCTGAAAATGTGGTGCTCCCCCAGGAAGATCACCAAGTCCGCGACCATCCTTCCACACCAACACCCCACCTCACTCACGAATGATAGTACCAGACTTCGCAAAAGCTCGCCGACCCAACCGACAATCTTGCTTAACCATGGGCACGGTCCTGCCTTTGGTGACGTCAACACCAACTAACATAAGCCAATCAGTGATGACGTGACCAAAAGGCATATAAACCGTGCGACGACTCGGCTCACGGTAGGATAGGATAGACTGGAAGATGCTCTCCATGATATCGAAGTCCATCCTGCAATGCATGCCGTAGAGCATAAGGCAGTGGTAGGGTCGGATCTCGGCCAACGGCTTTGAAGTGATGGGTAAGATGCAATTTGTGATTATCTTGAAAAGGACATAGTCAGCTGGAGCAAGGCGGAGGGCTGCAAAAGTAGGAAAAACTGGACCCAACTCATCAAGCCCGGCAGGGCGAGGATGACCAAAGAAGTGCTGATAGATAGAGTCGGGGGTAGCATCTGCGAACGGGGCCAGAAGAGGATCAGGGAGCTCTGGATAAATCGAATAGAGGTTAGGTGATCGTCGACCACCTAAGTATTCGGGTAAAATCTCATATGAAAAATCAAGGTTCATTTTCCCGACACGAGTAGTGAACTCGAAACCCCCTTGAGGACCTTGTTGTAGGTTGTTGTAGAATTCAGAGACTAGGTCGTAATTTATGGTCCATTCCAAGGAAAGAAGAAAACCCAGATTGTAGTAAGTGACAATCTCCATGACAGAGGGGCAGTACTCAGTTAGGAAGGGAACATCAATGGATCGACAGGGTAATAGTTTGAAGGTCCTTGCTTGAAAGGTCTGTTCACAAGCCGCATTCGGGAATCGGGAGCTGGAAGAAGGCTGAGGCCTTCTCGAGGGCGCAGATGAAGAGGGGGCTTTCCCCCTCGAGCTGCCCTCAACAGCATCCTTCCCTTTAGATGATCTTCTAAAGATTGAAATGGTCATACAATCACGATTCAATTAGGGAAGTGTTCACACATGGTTTGAGTCGATGACCATAAGTTGAACCACAAGTTTAAGAATTGATCATCATAGATAAGACCCAATCAATTAATGCAAGGTAACACATTTGATCAAAAACAAAAGGGAAAGAATGATTTGATCATTTGGTGAGAAAGTAAGGTCACGACAAATATAAGAAGGGCACAGCACCACACCAAGAACAACAAATCATACTCGGTTAGCTTCCAAAACATAGTTTATGAACTGTTTGAACAGAAAAACGAAGCCAAAAACTTACTTAGGTGCCATTGAAGAGATTCTTGAAGTTTTGAGGGGAAAGAGCTTGCGCAGAAGAAGCCTCGGTGCAAGACAAGGACACAGAAGACTTCGAGTGAAAGAAAACTTGCCGGGAGCAAGAAAACGCCCGTAGAAGCCTTCGCGAGAACTCGCACGTGAAAGAGGGAGACGAAGGCACTGGAGAGCTCTCGCACGAAGTAAATGTTGCGCGAGTGGGAGGTCGCGGCGCTAGGGTTCGGCAAGAAAGGGTTTTTCCCGAAGTTAATCGGTTGGTGGATCGGTCCACCAACCAGAATTTAATGCGTCTGAACGGATCACCGTTCGATCTGATCGTGCCCAGACCGATCAGGCTATAGCCTGATCGGACTGGCCTGGTCCTGATCGGTCGGATGATCGATCAGACGCGCTCCTGATCGGTCGGTTGACCGATCAGGACACGAACAGTAGGGTCCGGAGGAAAACCGCTGGGCTCCCTAATCGGTCTGTGGACCGATCACCATAGGGTGCCAGATCGGTCCGGGGACCGATCCAGGCTAGCTCAGTACACTTAGTCAAATTTTTGGAAGGTCACTGCTGCCCCTTTGATCGGTCTGTGAACCGATCGTTACTGGATGGAGCCAGATCGGTCCGGAGACCGGTCAGCCCTAGGCCTGATCGGTCCGGTGACCGATCAGGGTTCCTAATACGATCTGAATTAACCTGAAATATTCAGTTTCAGAATTTCTGAATCTCCCCAAGATGATCTGATGAAGTTTATCAAACTTGGACATGATCTCATGACTAGAATTGATCCCTGAACAAGAATCAAAAGTCCTTATAGGTTCAACAATCACTTTGATCCATCCAAATGGAGTCAAACTCAATCAACAATCATTCAAGCAATTTCAACTAAGTTTGTATCAAATCCAATGTTCCAATCAAGTTTCCTTGATTGGAATGTCCAAGTATGATCATGGAGCCAAATACACATATATTATGCATTGGTTTTCCCCATACTTGGTCACCACCGTGATTATTATCTCGTCAACTTAATTTCTCAAGGGATGCGTCGACATTTTGAGAAATTGAGTTGATCCTAACATCTCACCCCATTTCTAGCAAGCAAAAACGTTTTGTTAAACCTTATAGTTTGTGTGAGATGTCCTCAAGGTTACCCAATTGTTCCCCAACAATTTGAAATAATCATAGAGGGTTTGAATGCAAATAGAAAAACTATGAAGCGCGACACATTCCCAACTCCCGTCTTAGAAAACTAAATTCATTTTCGGGAAGTGGTTTAGTGAAAATGTCGGCTAGGTTTGATTTGGACTCTACATGAGAGAGTACAATATCTCCCCTAGCTACATGATCCCTAATGAAGTGGTGTCTTACTTCAATATGTTTGGTCCTAGAGTGATGGACTGGATTCTTGGTTAGGTTAATTGTGCTAATGTTATCACACAACACTTGCACACCCTTGTAACTCAATCCATAGTCCTCTAAGGTATGAATCATCCACAACAATTGCGATACACTCTCTCCCATGGCGATATATTCTGCCTCGGTAGTGGAAAGAGCAACACAATGTTGCTTCCGACTCGACCAACTTACTAAGGACGAACCTAAGAATTGGCAACCCCCACTAGTGCTTTTCCGATCCAACTTACATCCAGCGTAGTCTGAATCCGTATAGCCAATTAAGTCAAAAGATTCGGTACGGGGGTACCAAAGACCTACACCAATTGTGCCCTTGAGATATCTCAAAATTCGTTTAACAGCAATTAAATGAGATTCCTTGGCACAAACTTGATACCTAGCGCACATACCCACAGCAAATAGGATATCCGGTCGACTAGCTGTGAGGTATAACAAACTGCCTATCATGCTTCGATATTGAGTTAAATCAACGGGTTTACCACTCTCATCATTGTCTAATCTTGTATTTGTCGCCATGGGAGTGGTTACCTCTTTTGAATCACTCATGTTAAATTTTTGAAGCATCTCTTATGTATACTTTGATTGGTGCACATAGATACCATCGCGAGTTTGCTTGATTTCAAGTCCAAGGAAGAAAGTCAACTCTCCCACTAGACTCATTTCAAACTCACTCTCCATGTGTCCAATGAACTCATTTAAATAGCCCTTATTATTTGAGCCACAGATTATGTCATCGACATATACTTGGGCTACAAATATACTGTCACTATCCCTTCGTAGAAATAGTGTAGGGTCTATTTGACCTCTAACGAAGCCCTTCTCAACTAGGAATGTCGACAACCGCTCATACCAAGCCCAGGGTGCTTCTTTAAGGCCATAAAGTGCCTTTTTGAGTTTGAACACATGGTTTGGGAATTCGGTACTCTCAAACCCCGGTGGTTGTTCAACGTAGACCTCTTCTCGAATTAAACCATTTAGAAAGGCCGATTTGACATCCATTTGATATAACTTGAAGCCACGATGAGCTGCAAATGCAAGCATCAATCGGATGGACTCTAATCGTGCCACGGGAGCATAAGTTTCATCATAATCAAGGCCTTCAACGTGACTATAGCCCTTGGCTACCAAGCGTGCCTTGTTTCTAATGATTTCTCCCTTATGGTTCAATTTGTTCTTGAAGACCCATTTGGTTCCAATAATGGTGGTCTTTTTGGGTCTAGGGACTAAGTCCCAAACTTGACTTCTCTCAAATTGACTTAGCTCATCTTGCATTGCAATGATCCAATCGGGATCATTTAATGCTTCATCAATTTTCCTAGGTTCAATTTCTGAAATTAGGGTAACTTCATTAGCCTCATTCCGGAAGAATGACCTAGTCCTAACCCCATGATGGATGTCTCCAACAATTTGGTCTTGGGGATGACTAGAGGCTAATCTAGTTTGCCTTGGTGTTGGTGGTGCTTCTTGAACGGGTTCACTAGACACAAGTTCAGCCTCAGGATCCGGCTGATCAACGGGTTGTCTAGGTTCACCATCATCGGATTCATTACCATCAACAGCATTTGGACTCTCATTCAAACTTAGTCTCCTAAGTTCGAATTGGACTTCATCTTCTGGTTGACCATTGACTTTTGGAATTTCCTCAAAGACAATGTCAGAAGATTCTTCAACCAGTCTAGATTTCTTGTTGTAGACTCGGTAGGCTTTACTAACGAGGGAGTACCCGACTAGTATCCCTTCATCAGCCTTAGCCGTGAACTTTCCAAGGTGATCCTTGGTGTTTAGGATGAACACCTTACAACCAACCACCCGAAGGTGTCTAACCGTAGGTGGTTTCCCAAACCAAAGTTCATGGGGAGTCTTTCCTAGAAACCTAAGAATGAGGACTCGATTTTGCACATAGCAAGCTGTATTTACAACTTCAGCCCATAAGTAACTCGGGAGTGAGTACTCATTAAGCATGCTTCGTGCAGCTTCTTGAAGTACACGGTTCTTCCTTTCTACAACACCATTTTGTTGTGGTGTTCTAGGAGTAGAAACTCATGCTTATAACCTCTATCTTGACAAAATTCTAAAAACCTTTGATTTTGAAATTCACCTCCATGATCACTTCTAATTGTCTTAATGGTTGATGATTTTTCATTTTCAACTCTTCTACAAAAAGAAATGAAAACATCTAAGGTTTGGCCCTTATATTTTAAAAAGTAAGTCCATGTGTATCTAGTAAAATCATCAATGATAACAAAGCAATATCTACTTTCATTCAATGATATGATGGTACTACAATCAAATAGATCCATATGAAGTAAATCTAATGCAGTAGAAGTACTTACAACGCTTTTACCTTTATGTGCAGATTTTGTTTGCTTACCCATTTGACATGCATCACAAAGTTTGTCTTTCTCATACTTGATGTTTGGTAAGCCACGGACTAACCCCTTGTTGGCCAACTTCCGGATGTTCTTCATGTTCACATGAGCTAATCTCCGGTGCCAAAGGGTGGACTCCTCTTCTTTTGACATGAAACACTTAGCAGAAACATTAGTAGCACTTTTAAATGAGACTTGATAAATATTGTCTACTCTTGCTCCTACTAGTACCGTGTCCAAGGTGTCATGTTGTCTAACTAGACATTGACTTGGTTGGAAGTCAATTGTGTAACCCGTGTCACACAATTGACTGACACTTAGGAGATTAAATTTCATCCCCTTGACTAGAAGGACATTTGAAATTCTAAGACATTCGGATATTTGAATGTCTCCTATTCCTATGACCTTAAGACTACCATTGTTACCAAATGATACATTACCTCTACTTTTCTTGTGAAGTGTGATAAACAATGATTTATCCCCGGTCATGTGTTTGGAGCATCCACTATCAACGAACTAAGTTGATAGATGCTCCCCCTCAATCATAACCTACACAATTCAAAAAATAGAAGTTTTAGGTACCCAAACCTTGGGACCTAAAGCATCAACTAAACATGGCTTAGGCACCCATGCCTTGACAACTTTCTTTTGAGTCTTGGGTGTCCTAGATTGTCTCATGTCAGTCCTAGACATGAGAGACACAAATGAGGGTTCTTTGGGTCGGTAACCAATACCGGCCCTATTGTAGACTGCCCTTTGGGCATTTAGGATCATGTCTAGGGTCTTAGAGCTAGTTGAGAATTTCTCAAGAATTTTCTTGAGCTTCTCAACTTCACTCTTCAATGAATGATTTTCTTCTACTAGTAATTCATCATGCAAATCATTGACTTCCTCAACCTTTTCATCAATTGAATGAAGTCCATTGAGGACTTCCTTGAACCGGCTATGAAGCTCACTTACCAACTCATTCTCCTTCATGGAGAGATTTTGAAGTTGATTGAGGAACAAGTCCCTCTTTGCAATTCTAGAGTCTCGGGTGCCTTCATGGAGCTCAATGAGTTTGTTCCACAAGTCCTTTGCACTTGTGAAAGGACCAACCTTGATGAGTTGGTCTTTGGTCATGCCACATTGTAGAGTGACAACCGCCTTTGCGTCGGCTTCACTTTTTCGTGTTTGTTCAGCAGTCCACCTCCATGACTCAAGTTCTTTTCCTTCATCATCCTTAGGAGGGGTGAATCCCTCCTTCACCGCGAACCAAGTATGGATATCCATCTTCAAATAGTATTCCATCTTTGATCTCCAATAATGGAAGTCGGCGCCATCAAAGAATGGAGGTCGGGTGGTGGAGAAGCCTTCTCTCAACGCCATCTTGTTGAAAACTCTCGGATGTTAAGCCGTGTACAGAGCCCCAAGCTCTGATACCACTTGTTGGAAACGGGATGGCTAGAGAGGGGGGGCGGGGGTGAATATAGCCAATCAATGCAACCTTTGGCACTTAACAAGTTTCTGCAACTTAGAAGTCAGTAGCACAACGGAAAGAATAGAAAACAAGGTGTGCAGAAAACTAACACACAAACAAACCAAACACAGCTAGCAAGATCGCTAACAAGGAGGATTTACAAGGTTCGGGGATAACTTGCCCCTACTCCTTGGCGTGCCCTTAAGGTGGGCGATCCCTTGATCGTCGGCAGATCAAGCCCCGGTTAGCACCGGATATAAAGAAACCTCCTTCTCGGTGGAGAAACCTCTCCACAGCGTTTCAATCACAGATAAATGTTTAAGCTCAATGAAACAACAAGAAGGATCTTACTCAAGCACTCAGCAAGGACAAGAACACAGCAAGCTTCCCTGAGCTCCACCGAGTGGCGATCTCACGCAAGAACCCTTCTTCGTGTCTTCCCACTGTCGGACTCCCAGCTCCTTGTTCTCTCCTTCAAGCACTCAAGTAATGGATGATTGCTTCTCGAAAATCAGTAGCTTGCTCAAAATTATGAAACTTCAAGAACGCAGCAAGCTTGTTGTGGAGAACTCAAGGCGCAGCAAGAAGTCAGTATTCGAACTCTGCTTCCATGAAGCCAGCTTCCGCGCTTTTGATTCTCCACACAGCACCAGGTGACAACATCCTCCGTAGCCTCCAGCTGCCACACTGCCAATGCCAGCTACCACTGAGCCCTCTCTGGTCTTCCTGAGATCCCCTCAGCCAAGCCCCAGTCTCGGCTCCAGTTTGCAGCTCGGCCGTTGCAGCCTGAAATGGAGAATCGGACAAACCTACTCCAAGGAAAGCCTCCTTTGACCTCTCCTTGAGTGTTTGAATCCTCCCCTGTCACCTGCAGCTTAATCAGAGTGTTAGAGCAGCGTATCACACAGTAAATCAAATATCATATGTAAGTGGCAGCAAATCGGATACGTTCAGACGCGATTAGAGCGTCTGACAGTGCATTTGAATTAAAGTGATCGGTCACCCGACCGATCAGAGCGACTCCTGATCGGTCACCAAACCGATCAGGCTAGGTCCAGACCGATCAGGCTCCATCCTGATCAGTCCCCAACGCTCAATTAGAAATCGCGATTTCTTTGGGACTCTCCTGGACCGATCACCAGACCGATCCCAGGCTGTGGATCGATCACCCGAATGATCCACCCCTTTATCAGGCGATTTATGAGCTTCACAGTCCAGACCTCCTGATTGGTCACCAGACCGATCAGGCAGCCTCCTGATCGGTCACCAGACCGATCAGAACATGAACAGACCGATCAGGCTCCGTCCTGATCGATCATAGAGAGGAACCTGCGACGTTTGATCGTTCTCCGGAACGATCTGCACAGTGATCCTGATCGGTCACCAGACCGATCAGGTGCAGATCAGCAGGGGAACTCAACCTCACTTGTTTGCTCCCTGATCGGTCACTAGACCGATCAGGAGCCAAGCAGTGGGTGAAACATGCACTCCCTGATCGGTCACCGGATCGATCAGGAGCAGTACAGTAGGTTCCCAACCTCACTGTGTGCTCCCTGATCGGTCACCAGACCGATCAGTCATTGCTGGATCGGTCACCTACCGATCCACGATGGAGCAGCGTGCTAGATTCCCTGATCGGTCACCAGACCGATCCAGGGACTTAAACTTAGCCCTCCAAGCTAAGTTTCCATCCACCTTAGCCCTCCAAGCTAAGGATTTTTCATCTAACTCTCCAAGTTGGGAATTTGCACCTAACCCTCCAAGTTAGGACTTTTCACCTAGCCCTCCTGTTAGTAATATGAGAGAAGTGTCCTAAGGCAATCGCCTTATGATTGTAATCATTTACTTTAATAAATGAATATTCACTATTTGAGTATACATGTTCATGTATTTGATTGAGATCTTAAACTCATTTACTGAATGTCCGCAATACAATTCACAGCATGAGAGAATTTGTGATGAATTCACAACTAGTGATTATCTCTACATGTGCAATTGTGAAGTATTAAAATTGTCCCTAGTCGATGAATTGATAAATATGGACACTGTCAATTCTGTTGAGACTAGCATGGGTTATTCTCTAATCAGCTGATTCTCACTGGCTGGTGACATTGGGATGTCCGAAGATAAACATGGATGCTAGTTAAGGGAACTAGTTCATTGGAGTGACTAGCTGTAAAACTTCATATGGTAATCTACATATAGATATGTCAATGAAAGTTCTTACTACAGCTTAAGTGCGATGTTCCATTGACTTGCGGTGTTCAAGTCATCTTGGTCATGGAGACTTATACTTTGACATCTTAAGCAAGCATCTCTAAGGAGGTGTGGACCCAGGATGGTTGGGTATAAGCCGAAGTGCCCGAAGATGTTTGAACAGCCTACAAAGGATTCACCACTCCTTGCGAGGAGATGTATACCCAAGGCCTATCGTCGGATTGTTACTCGAAGCCTCTGGCCAGAGCATGACATGTTCAGAGTATGAATCTCTAGAAACATGAGAGTAATTAGAATCCGTTGGATGAGAAAGACATTACTTGGGCTAGGTGTGACGTAGTCAGCCTAGTGGGGACTGACACACATAGACCGTGTCCTGAACCAAGTGGGTATAAGATGGTGAAGGGAATGAGGCACGATTCATTAGAGCTGCTGAAGGATTTCAGAATTATTTCTGAGGTTAACCGTTGATCTTTCGATTAATTGGGGGTTATGATGTACTACTAGGTGTCACTCATGATCGTTCTATAATTGGTTGATTATAGACGGCCAACATAAATCGAAAGTCTATTTAGTCACACGCACTACGAGTAATCCGAGGGATTTAAAACGAGTTGAAAATTAGATTTTCCAATCAAGAAAAATAAGTCGAATCTGAATTTATCAGAGGCGCATCGGAAGCTTAAAATGGCTAGGTCTTTTGAAGGCTTATTGGATGAATTAAATGAGTTTAATTCGTAACGGTTTTGGCTTGGTGTGGCCGGCCAAAGAGGGTGCCCACCCTCTTTGGTTTGGCCGGCCACAATAAAGGAGGGAAACCAATTTATTTGGTTTAAATTATAAAATAAATCAAGCGCGATTTGTTTTATAAAATTATGGATAAATAAATGTATATAAAGAAATTTATATAAAGAAATTTATATATAAAGAGATTTATTTTCATGGAAATTAAAATAAACCTTGGATTGGTTTATTTTATAAAATCAATTATGAATTGGTTTTTCCATGATAAGAAAAATTTATATAATAAATTTATTCTTTTTATGGAAATTAAAATGAACCATGGATTGGTTTATTTTATTTTATAAAATCAATTATGAATTGATTATTTCATGATAAGAAAATTTATATAGTAAATTTATTCTTTTTATGGAAATTAAAATGAACCATGGATTGGTTTATTTTATTTTATAAAATCAATTATGAATTGATTTTTCCATGATAAGAAAATTTTATAATAAATTTTATTCCATAATAAAAAGGGGGAGACATGGTTGTTTTTATTATAAATAGAGTTATAATAAAACTTGGTATAACGGAATAATTCATAGAAAAATTTATAAAGATAAATTTCTTATGAAAAATTCCGTTAAGAGGAGACTTGGCGATAAAGAGACTACTATATAAAGGTGCATAGGCAAGGCTTGGAAATTAATTCAAGTGATCAAGGATTCTTGCCTACCTCTCTTCCTCTCCTTCTCTCCCTCTCCCTCTCCAAGTGGGCGCCGGCCCTAGAAGTTCCTCCTAGGGTTGCCGTGAGCCAACTCCACCAAGAAGGCGCCGAAGAAGAAGAAGAAGCGGGTCGCGACTCCTTCCTTCCTTTCCCCGGAATCTTGATTCCGTTACTTGGTGGTTAGTTTCCATCTCTCTCTCTCTTGATATTCTTGTCGTGCCTTTGGAGAATCTAGTAGTTCTTGTCGGCACGAAACTCGTGGCTTTGCGAAGTCATCCCGAAGAGAACTCGGCGTGGACGCGAATAGAGGCGGAGCTTCCAAGGGACGCTACGGTTGGATCTCGTCCCTTACTTCGAGTTACGCGAGGTATTGAGTAAATTAGTTTACTTTCTGCAAAATTTTAATTTATGATCATGTCCACACATCATAAGGTTGCATGCTAGATACGTGGTTAAAATAATTTGAGAAATTATTTATGCTAATTCTTCCGCTGCACGTAATTTTTTTTAAAATTACGAACCCGTATCCATGTCAACATGCACCCGGTCCCAACAGTGGTATCAGAGCCGATTAGTGTTCGACATAATCATATAATTGTTTTGCGGAAAACTTTGTCATGATCTCAATTTTGGAAAATTTTCCAATTATGGAAACTTTCCAATTATGATAAATTTTAGATTTAGGAATTTCAAAGTTTGGAAATCCTCATGAAATTTCGCAAACTTTTGAAATATCCTAGTTTCTGAAATTTTATGATAATTGTGAAAACTTCCCATCTTTGGAAACTTTCCAATTTTGGAAATTTCCTATTTTGGAAATTTTCAATTTTGGAAATATGTAAGTTTTCTTTGTACCAGAAACTTACAATTATTCTGAAAACCTATTATGAAATCTCGCAATTTTGGGCACTTTCTTTCAAGAAAGTCTAGACAAATTTATGGATCATTAATTGACAATTAAATTCGAATTGGTTTTAAATTATTAACAAAATTCTTTATTTTGGATTGAGCCTCGGGGAGCCGTCCAATTTAAAGTTAGTTGTTGTAATTTAATTTCCCATTTTGAATAAAATTGTCATGTTTAATTTGGTTACGCCTCGGGGAGCGGACCAAATTGGATTTACGACAAATTTCTTTTCTTTGGGTATCTGAGCCTCGGGGAGCCACCCTTAGAAAATAATTTGTTGTAATTAATTAATCCATGAATAAAATATGTGATCAAATCTTGAAAATTTGATTTAAGAGGTGATGCTCTTACATATTGTTGTCTCCAAAATTAATTAGGAAAATGGTTTCCTATAGAGTTTTCTTAAATGAGATTTTCATGAAAATAATATGTGGTTGAATTAAGGGAATCTGTCTCTTAATTTAATAAGATTTGATTTAGAGAAATCAAAGTCTTAAACATATTATTTCCGAAATTGATTATGACAATTTAGGAAATTGTTTCCCAAAACAATTCCTTGAATAAAGTATGAAATTAGAATTAGGAAATCCGGTTCCTAATTCAATTAATGAGACTTGATAAATTAAGTCACATACATACTTTATTAAGGAAATCGTTAGTCATGACATAATTATATGTCATGAATGTGCTTAGAAAAGAAAGGATGAGACCCAAAACCCCTTACAAAATATTAAGGCTAACACCTTCCATTAATATGGTTAGAATCGGAGTTTTGTTTCTCGTTTGGGTTGATGGACACATCCATGCCCGGCTTGAACCTCAACATGTTCAAACCATGGAATTAGTTTATGAATAATATAGTTGGAGTCAGAGGTCAATCCTTAGTTTTGGTTGTTGGACACATCCAAGCCTGACTAAACGGTTGAATGAGCTCCAACCATATTAAAACTATTTCTTGATTAATGGGTCAGCCTTAAGCTTGGAGCATCGATTTGTTGTGCCACAGCCAAGGTCGATGTAAAGAGAGGTGCAGTTGGGTGCTATGTATATTGTTGCATACTTGTTAATGAGTTAACAACCCAATGATTTATGCAAACATTCAATTAGTTGATAGCATAAAGTGATAGTTACATATATGTGATATGTAATCGGTATAATTACCTACCTTCATAGCTAAGAATAACTTGATGGCCACAGCCATGGTTGTTCTTATCTATGGTTGGATATCAACCTATTTGGAGATGTTCCTACGATCTCCCGAATTGATAAAAAGGGTTATTCAATTCGAAAAATAAATAGGATTTTATTAATGTATGTTGATGCATTCTTTATCATTCTTCTCATATAAGCTCAATTTGTATTTCTAGGATAATCACTCGATCATGTCTTCTCTGAATTTGCGTTCCATTTTGGACACCAATAAACTGACTGGGCCAAACTTCATGGACTGGCTTCGAAACCTGAGGATAGTCCTCAAGGCAGAGAAGCTTGCTTATGTCCTTGAAGATCAACTTCCCAACCGTCCTCCTGAAAACGCAACTCCAGACCAGTTTCCTGAGTTGCTCAACCTGCTGAAGACTGTAGAGCCTTCTGTGAAGCAGGATCAGAAGACGGTACTGTTAGTTGGTTCCTCGAAGAAAGGTTCTAAGAGGAAGGCCAAAGAACAGAATAAAGGAAAGAAGAAAAAGGCCAAAAAGACTGAAAAGACACCAAAAGGCACTTGCCATCATTGTGGCAAGGAGGGTCACTGGCGAAGAAACTGCAAGGTTTATCTTGAGTCCTTGAAGAATAAGGCATCCGATGTCCCATCCTCTTCAGGTATCTTCGTTATTGAATGTCACTCTATTTCCTCAAATACCTGGGTACTTGATACTGGGTGTAGCTCACATATATGTAATGACATACAGGGGCTAAGGAATAGAAGAAGACTCGTCAAGGGAGAAGCGAATTTGCGAGTTGGAAATGGAGTAAAGATTGCTGCTGTTGCCATCGGAACATATTTGCTAAAGCTCCCTACTGGACGTGTTTTAGAATTGGATAATTGATATTTTGTTCCTTCGTTAATAAAGAACATTGTATCTATTTCATGTTTGAATGAAAAGGTTATCATTTAACTTTTAGTAACAATTGTTGTTACATAACTTTAAATGGCGTTCTTTATGGGACTGGAACTTTGTGCAATGGTATCTACATGTTAGATTTATCCGGTGACGTTTTCAATATCGAAGTTAGCAACAAACGTGCTCGAATAGATAATCGAATAGACTCCTACACGTGGCATTGTCGTCTTGGCCATGTAAGTAAGAAACGCATGACCAAATTACACCGATGTGGAATTTTGGAATCATTTGAACCCGGTTCATTTGATACATGCGAATCATGCTTAAAAGGCAAGATGACCAAATTACCCTTTTCCGGAAAAGGTAATCCAGTGGGAGAATTGCTTGGTCTAATACATACTGATGTATGTGGACCAATGTCAACTCTTGCACAAGGAGGCTATAGCTACTTCATCACCTTTATCGATGATCACTCACGATTCGGGTATGTGTTCTTGATGAAACACAAATCTGAAGCTTTTGAGAAATTCAAAGAGTTCAGAAATGAAGTAGAGAAACAGCTTGGCAAAAGTATTAAGATACTTCGATCCGATCGGGGTGGTGAATACTTAAGTCAAGAGTTTCAAGATTATCTTAGGGACAATGGGATATTGTCCCAATGGACTCCGCCGTATACACCACAGCATAATGGTGTATCTGAGAGGCGCAACCGAACCTTGATGGACATGGTTAGGTCGATGATGAATCATGCAACTCTTCCAAAATCCTTTTGGGGCTATGCACTTAAGACAGCTGTTTACTTGCTAAACAGAGTCCCGACCAAGGTAGTCTCAACTACTCCATATGAGACATGGAATAGTAAGAAACCTCACTTAACTCACCTTAAGATATGGGGTTGTCCTGCTTATGTGAAGCGGACTGTATCAGACAAATTGGATGCTAAGTCTGATAAATGTCTATTTATTGGATACCCTAAGGAAACGAAGGGTTACCAATTCTATCATCCCTTGGAACAAAAGGTGTTTGTTTCAAGGCATGCTGTATTTCTGGAAAGGGAATTTCTTTTACAAGAAAACAGTGGGAGTGGCATTGAACTTGATGAAGTTCAAGAAACTCCAATAGACATTACAGAGACACCTAGTCTAGACCCACAACCAATAACTCATAATGATGAGCTATCAGTTGAACCTAAAACAACACCACCTCTTCGAAGGTCTGATAGGACACGCAATATTCCAGAGAGATACGGATTTCTCATAAGTGAATCGAACGACGTGTTACTCATAAGCGATGACGAACCTATCAGTTATGAAGATGTTCTGAAAAGTTCAGAAAGGGACAAATGGCTTGAAGCCATGAAGTTGGAAATGGATTCCATGTACGAAATCAAGTATGGGACTTGGTTAACCCACCTGAAGGGATTAAGTCCATAGGGTGCAAGTGGGATTTCAAGAAGAAAACCGACATGGAAGGTAATGTTGTTACCTTTAAGGCTAGATTAGTGGCAATAGGATATCGTCAGAAACAAGGAATTGATTATGACGAAACCTATTCGCCAGTAGCTATGCTAAAATCCATTCGGATGCTCCTGGCCATAGCAGCTCATTATGATTATGAGATATGGCAAATGGATGTGAAAACAGCTTTCCTTAATGGAAACCTGCTTGAGGATGTATACATGATACAACCTGAATGTTTCACATTGGTTGATAAAACCAAAATATGCAAGCTTCGACGATCCATATATGGACTGAAGTAAGCATCCAGGAGCTGAAACATCCGTTTTGATGAGACAATCAAAGAGTTTGATTTCTCACAAAATCCTGACGAACCTTGTGTGTACAAGAAGGTTAGTGGGAGTGCAGTCGTATTCCTAGTATTATATGTCGATGACATATTACTTATAGGAAACGATATATCAGTCTTGCAGTCAGTTAAAATTTGGTTGTCCAAAACTTTCTCCATGAAAGACCTGGGAGAAGCAACCTATATCCTTAGGATTAGAATCTATAGAGATAGATGAAAACGGTTGCTTGGTCTTTCGCAGTCTACATATATAGACCGAGTGCTAAAATGGTTTAGCATGTCGAATCCAAGAAAGGTTACCTTCCCATCAGGCATGGGATCAACCTTTCAAAGTCTATGTGTCCGCGCACAGAAGACGAGAGGATTTGCATGAATAAGATTCCTTATGCATCCGCGATAGGATCTATCATGTATGCTATGTTATGTACAAGGCCCGATGTATCGTATGCTCTGAGCGTCACAAGCAGATACCAGTCGGATCCAGGAATGGATCATTGGGCGGCTGTCAAGACAATCCTTAAGTACTTAAGAAGAACTAAGGATGTGTTCCTAATATATGGAGAAGGAGATATGGTAATACGTGGGTATACAGATGCCAGTTTCCAGACAGATAAGGATGATTCCAAATCTCAGTCTGGATACGTATTTACTTTGAATGGAGGCGCAATAAGTTGGAAGAGTTCCAAACAAGACACCGTAGCGGATTCTACCACGGAAGCGGAATATATCGCAGCTTCGGAAGCAGCAAAGGAAGCAGTCTGGATCAAGAAGTTCGTCTCCGAACTTGGTGTGGTTCCAACCATTGATGAAGCAGTGCCGGTTTACTGCGACAACAATGGAGCTATTGCACAAGCAAAGGAACCAAGGTCTCATCAGCGATCCAAACACGTGCTTCGCCGCTATCATCTGATCAGAGAGATTATAAGTAGGAATGATATACAAATTGAGAAAATTCCCACTGAAAGGAATTTAGCGGATCCTTTAACTAAGGCCTTGCCTCAAAGTAAGTTTGAGGGTCATGTTAGAGCCTGTGGTATTGGATACCGTAGCGATTGGCATTAGGCCAAGTGGGAGTTTGTTAGTAATATGAGAGAAGTGTCCTAAGGCAATCGCCTTATGATTGTAATCATTTACTTTTAATAAATGAATATTCACTATTGGGTATTCATGTTCGTGTATTTGATTGAGATCTTAAACTCATTTACTGAATGTCCGCAATACAATTCACAGCATGAGAGAATTTGTGATGAATTCACAACTAGTGATTATCTCTACATGTGCAATTGTGAAGTATTGAAATTGTCCCTAGTCGATGAATTGATAAATATGGACACTATCAATTCTGTTGAGACTAGCATGGGTTATTCTCTAATCAGCTGATTCTCACTGGCTGGTGACATTGGGATGTCCGGAGATAAACATGGATGCTAGTTAAGGGAACTAGTTCATTGGAGTGACTAGCTGTAAAACTTCATATGGTAATCTATATAGATATGTCAATGAAAGTTCTTACTGCAGCTTAAGTGCGATGTTCCTTTGACTTGCGGTGTTCAAGTCATCTTGGTCAGGAGACTTATACTTTACATCTTAAGCAAGCATCTCCAAGGAGGTGTGGAACCCAGGATGGTTGGGTATAAGCCGAAGTGCCCGAAGATGTTTGAACAGCCTACAAAGGATTCACCACTCCTTGCGAGGAGATGTATACCCAGGCCTATCGTCGGATTGTTACTCCGAAGCCTCTGGCCAGAGCATAACATGTTCTAGTATGAATCTCTAAGAAACATGAGAGTAATTAGAATCCATTGGACGAGAAAGACATTACTTGGGCTAGGTGTGACGTAGTCAGCCTAGTGGGGACTGACACACATAGACCGTGTCCTGAACCAAGTGGGTATAAGATGGTGAAGGGAATGAGGCACGATTCATTA
>JAGFNQ010000702.1:709042-792817 GCA_024364735.1 Boesenbergia rotunda | reverse complement strand
ATTATCCATAATAGGCGATCACTGAATAGGAATATAAACAATTCTCATGCATATATAGTCATACAGGATTGATACCTGAGGAATAATGTTCTTCTCCATCACATCCTTAAACAGGGGAGGTGGTGGAAGATCAAGGCCAAGCATTAGGAACGGAACTTTAGATGTTTCCCTAACAATATTGTCATCTGGTAATCCACCCTCTGTAAAACTATTTTTATTCTGTTCACCTTCATTATCTAGTTTATCATGAAAAGATTTCTTTGGCATCTCTTTTACAACCTCCAATTCGCCCTGCAAAGCAATGTAACCAACAATAAAAACAGGCGTGAAACATACAGGTGAATAGTCATAACCCGTAGGGAAATACCTGGAAACAGTCATAAATAATGCTTCGATCCTTTTTCTTCGAGAGTCTAAGTTGTGTATGCAGTATATTCAACAACCAGGACATAAATTCAACAGGATCTGATTGGACACCTATTTGGAATCGCTTGTTACTAGCCTTCATAACTGCCTGTAGAAATTCATGGGGGCTGACCTGAAATGGAAAGATCAATATGGATCGCTGCCTCCAAACAAAGTATTAGCATAAAGAAACAGAAGTCTTTAGGAACTGACCTGTCCCTTAAAGTTCCTTGCATGCCAAATTTTTCGTGTAAGTTCTCCAAATCGATGAATGAGTGGAGATTTGCTGTGTTGATAGTTTTCGGGGATTAGGAAAAAGTTCCTCAGGGGAGTCACTCTCATCAAAGACTGAATTGTGACATTAACAAAATCAGTCTCCTTGATATTGTTGAGACCCACCTAATAACAAGGAAAAAAATTGACAAGTTCACAACAGCAAATGTAAGGATTCTGAAAAAGTAATCAATAGTCATAGTCAATCAAGAATATAAAACCCCAGAACACCCTTCAAGACCCATAGGAGCTAGATATTTATTTAATGATAAACTCTGTTCTAAGCTGTTGAATTTATTTATTCCATTCCACTGGAAGGTATCAAGTGACTAGCAGAAAAACTAATTGTTCTGACATACTTAAAAACATATTTCGTGAAAAGCGTGTGCAAGCCATTGCGCATATATGCAAGTTGAACATACCATTCCAGGTAGATAGTTGGAACCATCTAGTGCTCTCGACCATTGTCTGTTTTCATCCAGGTGCAGAACTTGTTCTCTAGAAAACCTGAATTGCAAAACTTGTAAGAAGTTAGCCTGAGTAAAAACACTTCCATGTCTGAATAAAAAAGATAAAATTGACTAAAACTATATAACCAAGTTATCAAAATATCAAATAAATTAGTGAACTACCAAGAAATACATTTGATGCTTTGGTTATATAAATAGTGTTCCTCTATGAAATTAACTAACTGAACAGTAAATAACAATTCTTGACCATGTTGTCCAGCTCAGCCTTTTCGGAGCCAACATTCTAGCTACTTTTCCTCAGAAAAATAAAGCTGCCTATTTCCTCTGAAATATCTTTTTATGTTTCAAAAAAAAAAAAAGCCTATTGGATATCATAGATAAATTGTATGAATTGCCAATTTACCTATAATAAAAATTTAGATAAAGTATGACTACTACTTTGTCATAGTGGCCAGTTCAAGTTGTCTTTTCTTCTAACTATATCTTAAGCCATAGAGTATGTGCCATGTGCCTAGAAACTTTGTTCTCACATTACAAACTGTTATTTTCCGTAATCATAAAACCAAGAAAAGCCCGCAAATTCACAGAAAACAAAAGAAAGAAAAAGTTCGATCTATAAGGAAGACGGACAAAGAAAAAATAGTCTTCTTTCATTAGTTAGTCCTGTATAAAAAAAAAAGATAGATCCGCTACCTTAACGCCCCCCTAGAGCCGGCCCTACGGATATGGAGGGAGGTTCATGCAGGTGGTACACAGACAACAGGCGCATGGTGGGGCCGAAAATGCAGGCCATCACCTCCTGGGGATCGACCCCTCGCCATCACGCCAGAAATGTCATGCGCCCACCATCTGTGCTACGCCTCGGGGGCATTAGTTAGCCTTGTATACTTCTACATTGGGTGTACTAGTTCCAACTTACACTATATGGAAAATGTACTACTTGCTCCAGTGATACTGGAAGATGAAGCATGTTGATAATACTCGGTCAAAAATAAATTAATAATGAGTAAGTATGTAAACGTATTTCGTATTGTTACAACTCACATCCAAGGAAAAGTAGAACTGCATATAATACCACATTACCTTGGGTTTAAAACATGCCGGATATCATCTAGTGATGAATCATCAATTTCGTATCCATCAGGAAGGCAGTAAACTTTTTCTGTTTGAAGATTAATGTATACGTGGTGACCTGCTTCAAGACTGTGTGTATATGCATGAGAGTTCAAGCCTCGTCCTTGGTAGTACTTTCCACAAACCAAGCATGCATATACATTTAAGTTTGAGAGAGAAATGGAACAAAATTTCTCAAAGTCAAAGTCCAAAACCTGCAATAATTAGATAACAAACGTTAAAAGAGTGTAATCAACAAATGGAATCTTCACGATTCCTTTCTCTTCTCTCCTATTTGATCCAACCATTGTTAGTAAATTTGGACCCAACTTAATTATCTGATGTCTTTGTTGTCCTTTCATTTGATGACTACTTTTGTTTTTATTTTCTCTTTCCTATTTTCTCCAATTATGCAAACTCTTTTAGTAAGTCTAATTAAACAAAATGGCAAAAAAAAAAAAAACTGATGGTTCAGTGCTTCTTTATCCACATATTGGTGGTTTTGGCCCATAGAACTTTTCAACAGTGAAAAAACAAAAGATAGATATCATAAACCAAAATCTCATCACAAATATCACAGATATTGTTTCTTTAACCTAGCATCGTATTCCTCGGTAATTTAGAGACCCTCTGATCTTGCAAAGGAAGTGGTTTGCTAATGAAGAGGATTTATATAAATTTAATTGGTGACTAAAATTGATTAGAATTTAAGCATTTTGATCCAGCAATGGAATCTAACAACTTTTTCTTTTTGTAACTATATTGATTGATAAAAGATCAATATAATAATGTGTTTACTAGTGTTATGGCTATTGAGTGTGAACATTAGGAGTCACCTCTAAGCTTATCTTTTTATATTACTACTCGATGATCTCACCCATTCATATTTGAGATCAACATCTTTGGTTATCAGTATAAAAAGACTAAATTTGAAACTTAGAAATTGTGGAGAAATTTTTTAGAAACTAAAGGATCAATTTAGTTTCAAGGATGGTCAAAAAAAGACTGGGTTAACAACAATAAAATAAGATAAAATTTATTTAAATATAAATAATAATATAGTAGGGGATAGAGCCCAATGACGTAGAAGGATTCATATAACCGACCCTACCTAGAGGGATAAGACTTGGTTGTTGTTGTAAAGGATCAATTTAATTTGTTTATAAGAAAAGAACTAAGTGGGTAACTAAGATGTATCGACATAAAATTTATGTAACCGAGAGCTTTAGATAGTGTAGATATATCATTCAACAACAAGATATTAAATGAAAATACAATTACCAGGATAAAGAATGAGTTTAAAATGATGAGGGGCTTTCTGTGATTGTTGAGTAAATAAATCTGAGAGTTTGAGCTTGGGAAGTGACACAAAAAAGTTAATGTAGAAGACATAGGAATATGCTAAAATGAATGTGTGGAGTTACTAAAAAGTATAAAATACATAATCCTATTATTATAAACTAGAGAGTGATTATGTATAGTTTCAATAGAATATAAAGTTAGGGAAAACAAGTTGAGATGGCACGGGCATAGAGGCAAAAACAGAACAAAGACAACATTAGTGACAGAAAATTATTTAATTGATTTCAATATTATTAGTAATATAGCTTTGTATCAAGCTCATTGGATGAACAAAATTTATGTAGCCAAACCCAAATTATTGGATACACATGGCTTGCACAATGATGTTAAAGAATTGAGCCTAACATGCTAATGGTGATTTCCCTTACTGGGGAAGAATGCCACAGTCCAAGAGCATTGGCATGGCATACGTGATTTTATTCAAGCAACAGATAGAAATTAGCATATTGGATCATCCAATAATCACTCATGGCCTAATGGATTAGTGAAAATTATGTTAACAGTGAACCATCTCCTTATATGTAATGAGAAAGTTTTTGCACAAGTATGAATTATTGCTGAAAACTTACTAGTGCACTGAAGGAAGAAAGTTCATCAAATCTATATCTCCAGTTGACTGTGAACTCAGGAAGTCAGGCTTTATAGCTAATTTTTACGAACAAATTAAAATTTCTTAGTGTATCTGACTGGTCTTCCATCATAAACTTAGGAGAAGACTAAGACACAAAAGAAAACAAAAATGATCCACACTCAAGACTAGAAGGCTAATCCAGTTTCCTCCAGCTGAACTCAAAATTCATAATCTCTTTTTGGTTTTTTATCTAGTCATTTTTTAGCAAAAAGTTCTGTAATTTCTATAAACATCGAACAAAAAAATCCAAAATGCAGTCTATAATATAGGTGTGCGTGCAGAATTCTAGGGTTTACCACATATTAATCCAGA
The DNA here is from genome assembly GCA_024364735.1 of Boesenbergia rotunda. NCBI lineage: Eukaryota > Viridiplantae > Streptophyta > Magnoliopsida > Zingiberales > Zingiberaceae > Boesenbergia > Boesenbergia rotunda. Next base: position 788,251 of record JAGFNQ010000702.1, on the reverse strand, counting down.
ACGAACTTAGATTGTACGTAACAAGCAACAGAAGAACCTGACGATTGACGGTATCGAGATAGGGGCAGTCCCTCCGACGCTCCACCTGGCGCTGACGTCTCACCGGTTCCATAAACCGGTTACCGTCCTTCTGGTCCTCCCCCTCTTCCTCTTCGTCGTCTCCTCCATCCCATGCTAATAGACCACCTCCATTCTCGTTAGTCTCCACGCGACGATTCCCCGGTTCATATCCTCCATTATCCCGGCCACTCGACTGCTCTCTTCTCCCCGCGACCTCCTCGTCGTCGATGCCCGTATAAACGGCGAGGCCCGGGAGAGAGCCGCCGTCTCCTACCTCATCCAAGACATCTGGAATACGCTGCCTCTTGATCGCCTCCGCCTGGTCATGGACCTCGTCGTCTCGGGATTTCCTCTTCCCCGGAGCGTCCATGGGGGTCGGAATAAACCCTAGCGTCACTTACCTTTCAAAACGGGGATTGGGCGAGTCGTGGAAGAGTCGGGACTATTGTAAGAAAACACGGCGAATTAATTCAACGATAATTGCCACAACTTATATATATATATATACAAAATTACATATAATAGTAAACCAAATTAAAAATAATATTTAGTTTTTTATATATATTTATGATAATTATGAATGTTTTAAGATTTTTTTTTTTCGACTTTTAGAGTTTTAGTACTCAAAAGTTTTGGAATTACCAAAAACCACACCGAGGTTTCTTATTTTCCAAAGGATATCCTTCCTTCTTTTCGTCTAAACAAAAATAAAAATAAATTATTTTTTAATTAAACCGAATCAAATTGAATTGAAACAAATCCAGGAAAAAAAATAAAAACTTGATTATTTGATCAAAGAATTAATTAATGACGTAAGAAACTTATTTTTTAAAAAAAATATGCCTCCTAAATTTATCTAGATTTTTTAAAAATTAATAAAAAAAATTAAAAAATGTTAATAAAAATAAAAAATATTTTTATATATTTAGTTTTTAATAGCTAATTACAGAAAATAAAACAAAATTAAAAAAGAAAAACAAAATTAAATAATTAAAAATAAATAATTACTTTGGTGTTGTTTATTAAAGCATCACCACTTAGGAGAAGAGATTCTCTGTCCTAATTTTTCAGTGTCCTTATGTCGTAAAACGTCCATTCATCGCTTACAACTTGCCCGATTGTCGTTCAGCCATTACCAGCGGTCTTTGGCCGCCGCCGTCAATCAAACTATACCTTGGAGGAAGTAAATCCGTCGAAATTGCCGGCAATTATAATCTCGTCAGAATTCGGTCGGAATCCGACGAGGTCGTAATTGTCGATGAACCCAGCGGGTTTACCTTCCCCCAGAGTATAATTTGATCAGGGACGGTGGTCGGAGGCCACTAGCGGTGGACGGATGACAATTGAGTGAGCCGCCGGAGATGAACAAATGATTTGGGACACAGGGACAGAGATTTTATTGGATAGAGGATCCGGACTCCACCACTTGGTGTTACTTTGGTCAAACATCACCATGTTAGTGTTGATTTTCTCAAAACTTCACTAATTTGATGTTGAGTTCGTTAAAACATCATTCTCTTCGTGCTAATTTCTTCAAAGTATCATTTGGTATTGATGTTATCAAAATATCACTACCTATAGGACTACGTTGAATGTTTAAAAATACACTATGCACGGCTAGGAAAATCTTGAATTTGAGACTTAGAGAATGGTGAGACTGAGGAGCACTGTAGAAATCTACAAGATTTGGATTAAGTCTCATTAGAGTTGGTTAAGACTATCAGTACTTTTTGACTGAAACTCATTGATGTCTTAGAAATTTTGAAATTCTAGGAGTGGAAGAAGGTAGTATATAAACGATAGATATGATATGTGCATGGATAGGAACCGATTGATTCTGAACCTCTTATATAAAATTATGAGCCTTACCAATTGGTACACCGATTGAATTTTTGAAAATAGATTGTGCATGGATAGAAAAGCTTTAAATATGAGACTTTAGAGTACGGTGAGATCGAGGAGCACCGTAGAAACCTACCAGACTAGATTCGGTCCCATCAAAGTTGAGTAATACCTTCAATTAATTTTGGTCGAAACTTATTGATAAACCTAGAAGATTTAAAATTACGAAACTTGCACATGGAGTAAAAGATGAAAGTGTATAAAAAATAGATATCATCTAGTTCTGAGTCTCTTAAATAAAATTATGAGTGCTAGTTTAGAATGAATGGAATTATAATGATGATGTATCCCACTGTGCTGTGTTGCAAGGAGGTTCACAAGGCAGGCTAATGATCCAAGTGTATGAACAAGTACAACTTTCTAAAGAACCTGAGCAAACCAAGTTCATCTCTGAGGTCAGTCCAACTATACCTTTTGGCCTGTTGCCTGATTGCTTTGAGCATCTTTTTTGTGTTTGCCTAAATGGAGTGTTTGATGACAAAAGCTTAAGAATACTGTAGTACTGTTAATTAGAAATTGATGAAGTTGTACCTCTGAAGGCCTACCTAAATTCTAACTTATAACATGCATGTGGAAGCTCTAACTATATAGTACTTCAATTATAATTGAATTTTTTTTACCAATGAAATTTCATTGAGTATTTGTGTGACCAATAGATTGTGATAAAAAAAAAAATCTAATGATATTGTTGCTTTAATGATAGATCTAGACAATCCATGCTGTATTTTTGCGATGTGAAAGTAGCAAATAATCACACCCCTTTATATATAGTCATGTTCAGGCAAATACATGGGTGGGTATATTGAAGAACAATTCACTAACATAACATCGTGTAAATTCATTTAGTATGTTGCCTTTTGTCTGAGGGGATCTCATGAAATCTCTATATATACTTAGATTACTACTCATTTCATAAGAGGATTAATAAGCTTTGATGATTGATAATTATTTTTTTCTCAAGAAAATTGCGTACCCAATTAGTGTTGGGTATTTTATTAGATTTATAGAGATGGAAAAATGATACCGGATAGAATAGTGATTATTTTGTAGACTAATTTTAATAGACAAAATTCAAGGAAGACACTAGAATTCACCAAACGCAGAGAGTTGTTCTCTAGTTTTAATCGAATAAAATGACATAAAACTATGTCATTATGGCACCCGGTAACGAATATATATCTCTAAAAGAGCTTTGATTTAATATATTAACAGTTTCATGGTTCAATCTGAATCAAAAATTATAATCTCTCATAACTTGAATCCTTAAATAATAATAATAAAAAGACTCATAACTCTCAGCTAAATGAGTAATATATCACATGTCCAATATGATTGATGAACTTTTGAATTGAAGTGCATATGCATAATGGAAATAAATCTAGTTCTCAAGTTTATATACCTTAATTTCAATGGATCATGGTCTTAGGAGAAATACTCCAAGTTCTAATTAATGGCATGTCGTGATATGAGATGATAAGAGGATTACATATTGAATGGTAATCATGTTATAGAAAATAATATTATGAGAATTATCACTTTTGGAGTGGTGGACAATTTTCATGTCTCACTAAAGGTCAATTAGATGGTATGTGTAAATCAATAGAGAGTTTTCAAGTGACAAATGAATTTGATCACTTAAATACATTATCACAATGTCTCAAAACCTATAAAGTCGATCACTTAAGTAGTCAATTACTTTAGTCAATTATCTTCACCTTAATTATAGCAAACTGAACTGAAATATAATCACACAATATTAACATTCTCAAAGGGTAAACAAAGGCTTAAATAGTTAAATGACCACAACTCCATGGGGATGAATGCATGCCTAGCTGATGATCAGTTTGATGGTTCTTAGCAGGGTTGAAGTTTCTGAATCCTACACCCAACTCGATGCATACTATCAGGAGCAATCAATCTTTATTCAGAGTGACTGCTAATGATCTTATGCATACACATCAACTACAGAAGCTTCAACAATGCTCAGAACATGTTGCTCATGTATCTGTAAATCAGAAGCTTCCCCAGTAATTTCCACCAAAATCTCTTCCTACGTGCGAGATGAAGGGGAGTGGCATAAGGCAAAGTCCCCTACTCCTCAGATCCTTCTCTTCCTCAATTCTGCTTTCCTGGTGCAATGAAAATGCAACAAATTTCATAATACATGTACTTCGATAGATCAAACTTTGCGAGTGGTAGTTAATATCTATACATGATCATCGAAAGTGGGAGGCTGCTTCATGTTTCCTGAAGCACTGCTCGAGTACGGTGAGGCTAGAGTCTAGAAATAAAACAAAGGAATAAAACTCTCTCGATGAGAGAAATGGATTCTTTGTTCAAACAGTAGACACAGGGGACTAGTTAGGGTATACCTCAATTTGACTTTGCAAGAATCTGATGTAACCAATTGCTTCTAGCAACACAGAGGCTGTATCAGTCTGTGAAGTTCATCAAAATCAACATGATGTGAGATTTTTCTTTACTGAATGAGCTTAAATTTCATGAACATAGGAATGTATTCAGTACCTTCCCAAAAGGGGAAACAATCTGATGAAGTACAGTTATTCTATCTCCTAATTTTTCCTTCCTCACCTAAAAGTAAAGAAGATTTCAGAATCTGCTTCTTACTTTAGTACTCCAGTACTGAAGTTATAGAAGTGAACCTTCAACTTGGATTGAGCTGTGAAGGAGCTTTGAACCCTGGCTTTCTTCAGAACTCCACCAGTTGCAGTGCTGTTGCACTTGAGAAAGGAGAAGTCTAATTTGAAAATCTTCTCCGATTCATCATAAAAAAACTAAACTCACATTACATAACCTATTTCATTGAATTTCTAACATTTTTAATCCACATAGATAATTAATCTTCTTAGTGATGTTATTCCTACCTCAGATGAGCTATCAGCTGGCTTAGTGCTATTGTGCCGAGACTTGTTGTTTGAGAACTCCAACAGGTGATGACTCCATGAACATTTAGATGGTTGGATCACTTCACTACTCCCTGCAGCTGCCATATATGCACCTGTGCCAGCGTTTCCAATTTGTTCTTCCCAACAGCCCTCTATAAATTCAGTATCATGCTTCTCTTCTTCACTAGCACAAGATCCTCCCCTGCAACAATGAATCTTTAGTGTTTCCATAAAATAAATAAACAAATAACAAGAGCTAGCTAGATCGAGAGAGTAATTAATTACAGCAACAGTTGGCTCCATGAGAGTGGAGGATCTTGGTAAGGTAGAAGGCAATAGTTTTGCTCAGCAGGTGGGCTCATCATAGCGTTCATGCTCCAAAAGCTACGAGTTCCCCTCATCATTTGCACTGGAGGACTTCGATATGAAGCAATCCTCTATTCATCTCTACAACCTCTTGATGACTTCCCTTGTGACTCTACGAGTACATGTACATGATTGAAGCTATAACTCATGGAGATAAGGTTAGGAGAAGAAAGCGTGGCCAAGTGAAGACGAATACCTCAAGGTATATAAAGTGGATGAGTTTGATTATTATTTCTCTCAATTACTATTTGTTTTTCCTCCTTTCCTAAAACCCCTGCTTTTGCTTTATCATAAAGTAGGACAGAAAGTTGGATGGTCCTTAAATTTGTTTAAGTTTGATGGGCTTTCGATCGAGTTTAGGCAGAAAAAAGGTTAATTAATATATATCAAGAGTACTTCGGTTCCCCGAGTAGTTTGTCCTATCATAATTTCTTTCTCTAACTCTAGAAAGGGCGGGAATATTCCGGCCGGTGGTGGGGGGTTGCGCGTGCCTGCCAATCTGCTGGTCGAGAGCAACAATTAAGGAGGTGAAAAGACGTCGTTGACTCTGCCATGATCATTCCCTCCCTTGATCTTCTCGCTCGTACAATATTATTCCAATCCACTGTCTCCACTCCCTTGTCCGTTTCTTCACGCCGTGCATGCATCATGCATGCGTATATATACGTACGTCTCGCCTCCCAACTTTCTGCTGGAATGTATTATTTCTGTGCTCCAAACAACGAAATTAGATTACTTTTTAGATCCTAGCTAGATCTTGATAAATATATAGTGGAGAATTATCTATCTATCTAGCTAGCTAGCTAGGAGATTAATGAATAAGAAGTAATGGATGGATCGATCAATGTCGTGTGCGGTGACAAGCCGATGCCCCATGCTTCTCCTCAGCTTTACAGCTCTCGATCCACGCAAAATCTGGAGCTAGCGCGTGCTCATCATTGCATTTGCATTTGCCTTTGCATGGACATATATATAAAAGAAAAGCGATCGAGCTTTAATTTGCAGCAGCTACTCCACGCCCGCTCTACCTTCTGCGCAAATCTAAAGCTAGCATTCTCCATATACTCCATATTTTGTTTAGCAGATTTCGGTAGCTCCGTGTTCGATTTCATGTATGTTTTTGTTGGTTTACCAGTGCTCTCTCTCTGAATCTTGGATTTCACTCAAAGATAACACATCAAAAAGATAATATAATTCTAGTTGATGTTTAATTAATACCAAGATTAATTATACGGTTAGATTTTTATGTGTTTGCATGTGTATGTAAGGCAGGTCCGCTGCCTCGGTCCCTTAAAATCAGTCCCACGGATATAATGGAAAGTAAATTTTAGTATACATGTGTAAGATGCATAGTAGCATGTGTATGTATTATCTATTATGAGTGAAGAGATTTCTACGAGTTCACGTAAATTCTTATAAGATATTCTAGATGATCCGGGGTAATTTGGACGGGGATGCGGGCCCGCTTGGACGAGGCATTTAGGAAGATCTAACCCCCCCCCGGAGCCTATGGAATAGAGCAGCCGACCAAGAGTCGAGTTGATGGCGAGACAATCAAGACGGGAAAGGTCGGTCGATCGATTTGGGGTGGTGCCCGGTGATGCAGGAGGGGATCCAAAATAATATTCAAATTTATATATTTAGGGATTTTTTAAATTGGTTATATATTTTTATTTAGTTTGTTCCTAAATCTTAGGAAACCAAGTCTTGATGGGTTTTTTTAATTGATTATATATTTTTTGTTTAGTTTGTTCCTAAATTTTAGGAAACAAATTTTTTTGGTTAAATTTGTTCCTAAATTTTAGGAGAATAAGTCTGGTTTGTTTAGAGATTTTTTAGGGATATGAGTGTTATATAAACTCATACTTAGATGATGTTTAGGACAAGGTTTTTAGATATTGAATCAATTTGCTTCGCTTAAGCCACGTTACGACTATATCTCTATTTTTCTTTTCTCACTCTTGTTTTTCTCAATAAGGTTTAAGCCCAGTTTTGACTACTCCTTATCTCGTTATTACTTTCTTATTCTTTTCTCGTAAATCCCTCTGAAACTTCTCGCCCCAGAATAATCTATATTTTGCCCGGCGTCAGTTGGTATCAGAGCTTATTAAGATCCAATGGAGGGTCATCATGGACGTGGTCGTGATCGCAACAGGCAGGTTCCGACTGAGGAAGCCCAGCACCGTGATCGTAGTATCCAAGATATAATGATGATTGAGGATTTACAGAAGCAAGTTGCGGAATTAACCCAGCGTTTGGCAGCACGGGATCTTGAAGGTCGTGGTATCTCTGAAGGTAACTCTGAGTCTCCTTTTGAGAACTCGTTTCATCGCCGTGCTACATATCGAGAACACCATGGTCGAGAGGAACGATTTAGGGACTTTGGATTCCGAGTGGATCTTCCTGATTTTTTTGGCACATTACAAGCGTAAGGCTTCGTTGATTGGATCAACGAAGTAGAGAGGATTTTTGAATATAAAGAAGTACCTGATCACATCAAAGTAAAGTTGGTCATTATCAAGTTAAAAGGTCGAGCTTCAGCATGGTGGGAGCAACTTCGACGATCACGGGAGAAACAAGGTAAATCCAAAATCACTGATTGGGAAAAAATGAAGAAACTAATGAGAACACAATTTCTTCCCTTCGGCTACACCCAAACATTGTATCAACGACTCCATACCTTGAGGCAAGGAGCTAAAACCGTTGACGACTATACAGAGGAATTCTATCAGCTTATTGCTCGGAATGATTTGTCCGAGACCGAGGAGCAGATGATAGCGCGATATTTAGGGGGATTACATCAACCCTTACAAGACACCCTGAGCCTTCACTCACTCTGGACTATTTCGGAGGCCTATCAGCAAGCCTTGACAGTTGAAAAACAACTAAACCGAAGACCGATGACTAGGAGCGATCAAAACAATCAAGTTGTTCGCCCTCAAGAGCCGCTCCCTTCTCAGCAGCCACCACAAGGTAACCCTAAGACCACTATCAAGTGTTTTCGATGTGGTGAACAGGGGCATCGAGCTTCGGAGTGTAAAAGATCCCCAGATAAAAAAAAACAAGACTCTGCTAGTTGAGGAAGACATAGAGGATGAACTCGAACAGATTGATGAGCCGATTTATGATGACTATATTGATGACGAGGTTGTTTATGGTGATGGTCATGAGACTCTCGTCGTACGCAAGAGCCTACTGATCCCTAAGGAAGAATCTGAAGATGATTGGCTGAGAACCAACATTTTTCACACAACGTGCACGGTTGCAGACAAAGTTTGCAAGATGATCATTGATAGTGGAAGCTGTGAAAATATTGTATCCGAAGAAGTTGTTCAAATGCTACAGTTGAAGACAGATCGTCATCCAAAACCTTACAAGTTATCATGGCTAAGTAAAGGAAGTGAGGTAACCGTAGATAGGAGGTGTTTTTTTATCTTTTTCTATTGGCAGCAAGTATTATGATCGAACATGGTGTGATGTTGTGTCAATGGACGCATGTCACGTATTGTTGGGACGACCGTGGCAATATGATCGCAGCGTCATTCATGATGGGCGGAAGAACACATACACCCTCAGCATCAAAGGGAGGAACATAGTATTGGCTCCCCGACGAGAAGGAACCCCTTCAAATTTGGTAACAAATAATTCTACACTACTTTCTATGTCCAGACTTTTGAATGAGATGAAGCACAGAGACGTAGTCTATGCTTTGCTTCCTTTCAAAAGCAATGTAATAGACCCGGACTCAGATCTACCAACTGAAGTGCAACAACTCTTATCAGACTTCGCTGAGTTGATGGTCGAAGACCTTCCTCCAGGACTGTCCCATGCCCCCAGCACATTCATGAGATTCATGCATCAGGTCTTGCGGCCTTTCCTGGGAAGATTCATAGTTGTATACTTTGACGACATCCTTATTTTTAGTCCGACGAGGGCTTTACACCTTGATCACCTTCGAACTGTTTTTGAGAAGCTAAAGGCGAAATCCTTGTTCGTCAACAAAAATCCATCAAAGATAGAGGCAATCTTAGAGTGGCCACAGCCAAAAACCATTCATGACGTCCGAAGTTTCCATGGATTGGCCTCTTTCTATCGCCGGTTCATTCAGAACTTTAGTACCTTAATTGCTCCTATAATGCAGTGCCTCAAGGAGCGTGAATTCAAGTGGAGTGAAGCATGCAGCTATGACTAGTTTTCAGCTGGTGGAACAAAAGATGACTGAAGCACCTGTTCTAGCACTTCCAGATTTCGATAAACTGTTCGAAGTAAACTATGACGCATCTAGCATTGGCATTGGTAGTGTTCTAAGTCAATCAGGGCGCCCTATTGCCTTCTTTAGTGAGAAACTATCTGGTGCAAAGAAAAATTATTCTACCTATGACCTGGAATTCTATGCTATTGTGCAATCCTTAAAGCATTGGCGTCATTATCTCGTGCAGAAGGAATTTATCTTATTTACAGATCATGAGGCTTTGAAGTACATCAACGGTCAACATAAGTTGAGTAGTCGACATGCTAAGTGGATAAATTACTTGCAGGAGTTCACCTTTACACTGAAGCATCAATCAGGGAGATGCCGAACTCGAGGACGAGTTCTCTTCAACTCCGGGAGACTGATGCAGGAGGGGATCCAAAATAATATTCAAATTTATATATTTAGGGGGTTTTTAAATTGGTTATATATTTTTATTTAGTTTGTTCCTAAATCTTAGGAAACCAAGTCTTGATGGGTTTTTTTTAATTAATTGGTTATATATTTTTTGTTTAGTTTGTTCTTAAATTTTAGGAAACAAATTTTGTTGGTTAAATTTGTTCCTAAATTTTAGGAGAATAAGTCTGGTTTGTTTAGAGTTTTTATATAAACTCATGCTTAGATGATGTTTAGGACAAGTTTTTTAGATATTGAATCAATTTGCTTTGCTTAAGCCACGTTACGGCTATATCTCTATTTTTCTCTTCTCGCTCTTGTTTTTCTCAATAAGGTTTAAGCCCAGTTTTGGCTACTCTTTATCTCGTTATTACTTTCTTATTTTTTTCTCGTAAATCCCTCTGAAACTTCTCGCCCCAGAATAATCTATATTCTGCCCGGCGTCACCCGGTCAACCAAATCGAGGCGCCCAGTGACCAGGACGGAGGCCCGGGGCACAAGGACGACCGAGCTAGATTCAAAACGCGAGGGGAATGCCGTTACCAGCCAGTCGGTCGGGCTGATATCGGTCGGGCAGCCGGACCACGAGTGACCCACCGACTGGCCCCGGGCGTCCAGTTGGCTGAGACTAGACATCCGATTGGGCCGGAGGCATTCGCGAGCCATGAGGGATATCATCGAGTTCCTATCGAAATGCAAAGGAACCAGCAGACCTCCCTGTCAGACAACAAGACAAAGTGAACCAACTGAGGTACGAACATTTATGGAAGGTTGGCAGCTGTACCTCTAGGTTCACAGTAGGAGACAATAAGGTTGCTCTAGCCTCCTGAATCGACAGACAGTTATGAAGGGTGGGTGATCGTACCGCTAGGTCAGGGGGCTACGCAGTACTATGATGGGCTCGGCCACCCTCTTATCGACAATCAGAAGTCTCCTGACGGATTCGTTGGTAGGAGGGGACCAGTTCTTGTCTATTATCTCACCTATATAAAGGTCCCTGGGGGGTAGAAAAAGAGGCATCTACAGTTCTCACCCACTATTTATCAGAATCCCTAGCTAGTGTGGTCAGAATTCTCTCGTAGCTCCCTCGTCGAAGCTCCGCTCGGCTGGTCCATATGTCCTCACCAAGGGAAGCGTCCTCGGCATCTCCTTCGGGCGACCTGAGGGGAATTTGGCAGCTCACCGTCGAATATTGACTCGGTCAGCCGAACCTCCACTATTCGACCGGAAGGTCTCCGTAACCCGATCGGCGGTCTCTCCTAAGCATCCGGTCGATAACCCAACAATCAAATCTCGATCAAAATCCGAATTAGTCATTACAGGATGACCCACTCTTCGCTTGCTGACATGATCACTAGATAATCATGGATTTTTCTTTAGTCTTGACCATTAATTAGGTATTCCTACAACATGATAAAAGTTAAAATTCAAACCAACAAAATTAATTAATAACAAACTGTAATGAAAACATGATTGATTTTTATTTCTAAAGATTTACATGGTATTTGTACACAAATCGAAAGCTAAAAGAATGAAAAGAAACATATAACCTAATTTTTAATAATATTATTTTTTATATAAATTTTTTAATTTCACTGTAAATATATTATTTTGTTCCTTCAAAATAAATATATAGTTGGTCTAATCATAAATTTTTTTTAACACACATTTGAGTTAGAATTTTTGGATGACTAAATATCTTTTTTTTTCTCTTATAAATTTTACATTTCAACTAAATATACATTATGCATAAATTTAATAATTATTTTTATCACTTAGTATGTGCATCTCATTATTGACGGGTGACTCATATATGAATAATAGATATCATGAAAGAAAAATCTATTAAGATTTTTCCTAATAGAATTTGATTAAGATTTTTCTAATAAAATTCTGTTAAAGTTTTTCTAATAAAATTTTATTAAGATTTTTTCTAACAAAATTTTATTATGGTTTTACTGGGTTTGGGTTTAGACATTATTTATAGGGATCATTGTAAGCTATTATATCATCATTATTAGTATCAAGAGAATAAGGTGTATTCTTTTATGTAGAGAGAATTCTAATAAAGCTTCAACCTTTTTGTGGAGTAGGCACGCCGCCGAACCATGGTAACTCTTCTTCTCCTTCGTCTCTCTCCTCTTCTACTTCTTCCTCGTATTTTTCTCTCTCTATTGTGTGTCTTTGCCTCGTTACTCCGCGTGATCTCTTTCTCTCTTTCTCTTCTTCCGCGGCACGTTAGAGGTTGAGAGGTTGTTGCCTCCATTTTGTGCAACAATTGGTATCAAAATAAGGTTTGACGGATTTTTCAACATGTTGGGAACGTCTTCTGTAATATTTGATATGGTAAAGTTTGACGAAACCGGGAACTTCGGATTATGGCAGAGGCGGGTCAAAGACTTGTTGGTGCAATAAGGCATAGCGAAAATGTTAGGAGAAAGAAAACCGAAAAGCATGGAGAGATCAGATTGGGAAGAACTTCAGGCGAAGGCAGTTGCAACAATTAAGCTTTGTCTTATGGATGATGTGATGTATCATATCATGAATGAAGAGTCACCGGTGGCAGTTTAGCAAAAGCTGAAAGCTTGTACATGTCAAAGTCATTGACAAACAAGCTGTATCTTAAGCAGAAATTATTCGGGGTGAAGATGACAGAGGGAACTGATCTGAGCCAGCACATTAACATATTCAACCAAATTGTAAGCAATCTGAAGCGGATTGATGTGAAGATCGAGGACGAAGACAAGACACTGATGTTGCTAAATTCTCTACTTCTTCTCCTACGTACGAGAATTTAGTTAGTACTCTGATGTAGGGGATGGAAACTCTCAAATTGGAGGAGTTCACAGGTGTTTTGTTGGGCTTTCATCAGAGGAAGAAAGCAAGTGACGAAGTTTCTCAAGAAGAATGACTTGTGGTGAATAGTAACTAAGAGCATTGTAGGATCAAAACTTGGTATGAATCAAGCAGCGATAATAAGACTCGTTCTGAGTCGAGAAGGAAGAAGATAATCACATGCTACAAGTGTGAAGGCAAAAGCCATATAAAGAGAGATTGTCCAAAGATAAAGAAACATGTTGTAGAGAATAAAGGTAATTCGATAAAGTCTTCAAACATAGTTGAAGAAAATTCAAAGAGCGTTGATGGAGATATGCTATCAGTTATGTCGAGTTCGAAGCAGCCGACGGATGCATGGATCTTAGACTCTGCATGTTCATATCATATAATTCATGACTCCAAATAAGAAGTGGTTTGACACCTATAGGGCGGTGGATTCTAATTCAGTGTTGATGGGAAACGATGCATCTTGTAAAGTCATCGGCATAGGGAATATTAGAATTAAGATGTTTGATGATGTGATCAGAACTTTATGTGATGTCAGATACATATCAGATCTAAGGAAGAATTTGATTTCACTAGGCCCACTAGATGGTATAGGTTGCAATTACAAATCAATGAACAGGGTGATAAAGGTCAACAAAAGAGCTTTGACGGTAATAAAAGTGCAAAAGGTAGCAAGGAACATCTACAGGTTGATAGGGACTACAATTGTAGGTGGAGTCGCCTCAGTAGAGTCTGAATCAGAAATTACAATCTTGTGTATATGTGGTTAAGGCATATGAGTGAACGTGGGATGCTGGAGATTCACAAGAAAGATTTGTTAAAGGGTTTCAAGACGTGCAAGCTTGAATTTTGTAAATTTTGCGCCCTTGGAAAACAGAGCAAAGTGCAATTCAAGACGACAATACACAAGACAGAGGAGAATCTGGACTATGCACATACAGATCTTTGGGGACCAGCCAGTATAGCATCACGTGGAGGGCACCTATATTTTATGAGTTTTATTGATGATTTCTCACAAAAGGTCTGAGTATACTTCATGGGTCATAAGTCAGAAACTTTTACGAAGTTTAAACTATGAAAAACTGAAGTGGAGAATCAAATAAGAAGGAAGATCAAATGTCTTACGTCAGACAATGAGACAGAGTAGACAGATTTAAAGTTCCAGAAATTTTGTGAGTAGCATGGAATAATGAGGTATTTCTCAGTTCGTAGGACACCTCAATAGAACGGTGTGGTGAAAAGGTTAAACAGGACAATCATTGAGAAGGTAAATTTGATCAAGTAGTTACGTCATTTGGATTTAAGAGAACCCTATTGATTAGCGCGCATATATCAAGTTCAGTGAAAGTAAATTTGTTATACTTGCTCTGTAGGTGAATGATATATTGCTTGTGAGTAATAATAAGGGTTTGCTGTATGAAACTAAGTTATTTCTATCTGATAATTTAGAAATGAAAGATCTTAGTGAAGCATCTTTTATTTTAGGCATACAGATCTCTCATGATTGTTCAAGAGGAATTCTTGGATTTTTACAACAAATTTATATTGAAAAGGTGCTTATAAGATATGACATGTAGAACTGTACACCTGGTGATACTCCTATGTCAAGAGGTGACAAGTTTAGTTTGTAGTAATGCCTACGGCTTAAACTTAAAATAAAAGAGATGAAACAATTCTCATATGTGTTCGTAGTAGGAAGTCTCATGTATGCACACGTTTATACTCAACCAGATATAGTATTTATAATAGAGATGTTAGGTAAATATATTAGTAACCTAGGACCATCGCATTGGAAAGCGATTAAGAGAGCGATGCAATATTTGCAAAGAACTAAAAGATATATATTCATGTATCAGAGGTCAAATCACCTAGTTGTGATTGGTTAATCAAACTCTGATTTTGCTGAATGTTCGGATTGCAGAAGGTCCATTTTGAACTATATTTTCATGCTTGTTGGAGGGTTATATCTTGGATGAGCGTCAAGTAGATGTTAGTAGCCACTTCTACTTTGAAGGCAGAGTTGGTAGCATGCTATGAAGTATCCAATCATGGGTTTTAGCTACGAAACTGTTGGGTTCTCCCGAGTGTGAAACAATAAAAACGCAGCGGAAACAAGAACCCACGAGCGATCCAAGCGAAAGAAAACTCGTACAAAGCTATCTATCTAATAGATCTATCTACTGTGTATACCTTTGGAGCGTGCCCTTTGCGTATCCCGCTCGTCCAAGAAGTGTCGGATCTTTTGCACGTTCAAATGTCCGTGCCTCTATTCGTATCCACACGGACACAATCTCTCAACTTCGGGAGAACAACCTTAGTTGTGCTAGCAACTTAAGGTAGCTCGAAACCACCAAGAACTCTATAGTAGAGTTTCGGCCAAGAGTGGAGGAGAGGAAGAAGAGAGGAAGGGAAGAAGAAAGCACACACTTAGTTCATTTCGAAAATGACTTAACCCCTTTTATATTCATCCCATGAATACCAAGAGTCATTTGTCTCTTTGCCTTCCCTTCATTAAAGCCAATAAAGAGCACATCTTTCCATGTGACTCTTCACCTTCTCTTCATCCAATGAAGAGAGACCTTTCTCTTTCCTGCATGCAAATCCGACCGGACCTCTCGAGCTTCCGACTCGGTCTCCCGACCAAGTCTCCCGAGTGGCGAGCTCCGACTGCCGAGTGCCGAGCCCCGACTGCCGACTGCCGACCCAGTCTGCCGAGTGCCGATCCAGTCTGCCGAGCTCCGACTCAGTCTGCCGAGCACCGAGCTCCCGACCTACGCCCCCGAGTTCCCAACTCGAGCTCAGATCTCCCGAGTTCTCCAACTCGGGCTCGGACTCCTGAATTCTCCAACTCGGGCTCGGACTTCCGAGTTCTCCAACTCGGGCTCGGACTCCCGAGTTCTCCAACTCGGGCTCGGACTCCCGAGTTCTCCAACTCGGGCTCGGACTCCCGAATTGACCTCCCGAGTTCCCAACTCGGGTTTAGGTCTGCCGATCAAATTCCCGAAGCATTGTGTCCTTTGTATGTGACCCAATAAGTTCTCGCGGCGTTGGCAATGCGCCTAACACCTTAGACACATAAGCAATGAGCGGCATCTAGCAATGCATCACTGCTACCCAAGTAACAAGAAAAGTCGAGATCCGACTAAACCTCCGTGACTATGATAGTGTATGACCTTGTCCTTCTATCCTTGATATCTAGATTGACCAATGAGGCATAGACCGTGTCATCCTCAATCAATCTTGTGTTTCTTGATCCCCGAGTAGACTCACTCAAACAAATGAGCTCAATATCTCATATTGACTCATTTGAGCATGACCATGCGTTTCAGTAGTCCTACTCGATCAAGGGGCCCACAGATATCACTCCCGTCATATGGGAGGGATAGATCCCATCTACATCACTCACATCCCTCCGCATAATTCATTACATATCCAGTGATCGCCTTTATAGTCCACCCTGTTACGGGTGACGTTTGACGATACCAAACTACATAACTCCTTATGTAGGGAACCATGGTGACTTCAGGTCTAAGGACTATTCATACCAATAGTCACATGAGAAAGTCTATGACACTCATATGACAATCTATGAAACTTTCTCATGGCGGGTCATTCAGTACACATTCTCCAATGTATACCCATGTGTCAACTTGATATCACATATCCATGACTTGTGAGCTCAAGTCATCAGTTGACTTACATGCTAGTCTCCATGCATTAATATTGTCCCTGAATATTAATGCTCGACTAGGAATAATTTAGTGTAGTGTTCTCTACATTATCTCACTATCGATTCAACCAATCGATATAATGTAGATAAGAACCTACTACACAAGGACATTATTATACTTAGTCATTCGTCACAGAATACAAAGTAAATATAATAACCAAAATGCCTTTATTAATAATAGAATATGATACAAAATGTTTCTAGTCAATCATCACATGATTGGCTCTAGGGCTCCTACTATCAGAAACTTTATCATTACATTCTAAATTATTGATGGCATTGACAGACCAATGAGGATCTATTGTGATAATAAAGTCACAGAACTTTATACTAGAAACAATCATAGTTTGTCGAAGTTTAAACACTCGACATTAAGTTTCTAGCGGTTAAAGAAGGAGTTCTGAGTTGTTAGGTCATGATAGAGCACATCAGCATAGATTCCATGTTGATCGATCAACTCACTAAAGGCTTGGCACCTAAGGTGTTTCGTGCACGTACATATTACGGATATAGGGGTTCTTCTTATGGAAGAAAAACTTATCTAGTGGGAGTCTGTATATATTTTATTACTCTATATTTGATAATAAAAATAAAATTTTGTTTTGATTATTGTACAATTCAAAATATTCATGGATTTTTATTTGTTAGTTGGACACTGTGAAATTCAATATCATGTTTTACTACTGCTGTTTAGCATTTGGTGTTTATAAATATGATATAAATTTCTTTTGGAATCATAAAGTTTAGATCATGATTTACTTTTACAGTTTAGTATAATGTATTTACAAATATAATTTGACCTCTTTTGAGGTCGCCTTAAGATTAGTTGGAAAATTGGCATGTATTAATCACATTTCATGTAATTTTCATCTACACATCCACATCTTGATTTATATATGTCGTTAATGGCATTGGTATTGTGATTACTATTGGGGTTTGTTACGATCACATATAGTAGTATAACTACTTTAGTCCTATACCAATGAAGTTAATGAACCAGATTGTTTATAGGGGCACTATGTACTCATTAAATATGATATCAACTAAACTTATATTTGTGTGTTGTTTATATATAATCACATATTGTCCCAGTGAGAATTGTTGGATTTAATATCCCTTAAGGTGGGTTGACGTGTGATTTAAGATTTGTGATATTGAAGCTCCTTAAGTGATCTAACTTAAGATTATTGGATATCGGATTATTGGATTTGGATCTCATATGTGTAGAACCTATTATCCATATCCATTTTTATATATGGGCTGATGTGCACTATATATAAGGTTGGTCTCCAAAAGTTTAAGTATCTTGATCTAATTTTTTGTTCCCATCAACAAGTTGTGCGACGTCGTCACCCTCTAAGTCCTTTAGAAGACCTTCCTCTTCTTTTTGCTATATCTTGGGGTCAAGTCGACGATGCTAAGATAAAGACAACGGTTCTTCAATCAAATTCCTTGCCTTTATATTTATATATTATTAATTTCTTATGCATATTTAATTAATGAAACTAGATCTTTCTTGTTCTTATTTTTCTATATGTATGAGTTCTTATTCTGTGTTTAGAATTTATGCCATTTAGGTTTTACAAGAATTAACAGATTATGTGAGAAGAAAACATTCGATCAAATGGTGAGATTGTTTGAGAGTAGGAGATAATTGGAAGATGATTGTATTACATAGTAGTAAATAGTTAGGGACAGAGGAAGATATCAATTAAATTATTTTAAGTAGTTTCAACAATTTGTCATATTACGTTGAGAAATGTCATTTTGTCACGATGTTTCAACGTAAGATAATTAACTTGGATGAAGTATATACCTTGTGAGTTCAAGTAGGCTTAAAAGTCTTTGGCTATATATTCTCACGCATTCTTCGCATTTGTCTAATCATAAAAAAAATTACATAATTAATAGAAAATCAGAACATAGAAAATATTTTTTTAAGGACTCCATATGTTTGAATGAAGCAAATCAAATGGGTTTAAAGTGATAATTTCAGAACATGAAAAAGCTAAGAATGTTTTTTTTGACAATTTTTCTCCTATTTTATTTATCAGATAAATTTAAAGTATAATTTTTATATATTTGAAAATCAAATTTTAAAATATTAGTGGCCAGTGAAATTTAGGATGGAATTCCGGAATGGACTGCCTTGTTCCTGTTACAGATAATCTAATATAGATTTCAAGCTTAATTATGTATTTTTCAAGGCAAAATTAGCGATTGTTGGATTAATGTCTGAGGGGATCAAATCTGCAAGGATCTGACGGTTCGATCGGATCTAAGATGACTAAGTGTCGGCCTGATCTGTCTAACTGTCGGATCTGATTTGACAGATCAGATCTGAAGGAACAAAACCAGCCATTCAGATCCATCGAGGTCCATCCAGATCTATCTGGGTTTCTGTCCCAAAATTTGAATGCTTTCATATTTCGGCAATTTACCAAAAGGCGCACCCAAAAATGGATATTTACCAAAAAGCGTCCCATGGTTTCCATGTTACCAAAGGGCGCACATATTTTAGTAAACTTCCTCTTATACCCCTACGTCAATCAAGTACTGCATGCAATTCTCTTTCCCTTTCTCTTTCTCTTTGTCAGTAACGAATTTCGAGATGGACGTACGTACCTTTCTCAAAAAGATGTTCCTTTATATTTTGATAATAATATTATGGAACCTTTCTCAAAATAAAAAAATATTAAAATTAATTAAAATATTTTTATTAAATAAAAACTAAAAGAACATTTCAGCAGCACACGTTGGGCCTGAAATGATTCCATTTCAGGCCCAACGTGGGGCTGAAATGTTTCCATTTCAGGCCCAACGTGCCCAATATTAAGGGTCTTTTCTCGATTCTTTGTTATTACATTTTAACACTTCGGAGAAGTCCAAATAAACAATGGATAGCAAATTTGAACTCCTTGTAACCTCAGAAATCCACAGGAACTGAAATTTTTACAATCGGAGCTCTCTAGGTCAATCAGTGGCCTTTTGGAGTCATTGGGGCCTGAAATGGAAAAATTTCAGGCCCACGTTGGGCCTGAAATGTTTCTATTTCAGGCCCCAATGACTCTAAAAGGCCACTGATTGACCTAGAGAGCTCCGATTGTAAAAATTTCAGTTCCTGTGGATTTCTGAGGTTACAAGGAGTTCAAATTTGCTATCCATTGTTTATTTGGACTTCTCTGAGGTATTAAAATGTAATAATGAAGAACCGAGAAAACATCACGTTGGGCCTGAAATGGGCACGTTGGGCCTGAAATGGAAACATTTCAGGCCCACGTTGGGCCTGAAATGGAACCATTTCAGGCCCACGTTGGGCCTGAAATGGAATCATTTCAGGCCCAACGTGGGCCTGAAATGGTTCCATTTCAGTCCCAATGACCCTAAAAGGCCTAATGTGTCAAAATTCACTATTTGACCTAGAGAGCTCCGATTGTAAAAATTTCAGTTCCTGAGGATTTCTGAGGTTACAAGGAGTTCAAATTTGCTATCCATTATTCATTTGGACTTCTACGAGGTATTAAAATGTAATAATGAAGAACCAAGAAGAAATCACACATTAGACCTTTTAGGGTCATTGGGCCTGAAATGGTTGGACACCTATTGCATTGGTGATATCTAATATATAGATGTTTGGACACCTAAAATATCATCTCCTACCTCTGACCTCTCTATTCATATGAAATTTTCAGAAATCTAGATATGGGAGGTCCATTAGTGAGTTTTGACCAAAACTCACTGATATTTCTAAACTACTCCTATTTGATTGGTGATATCTAATATATAGATGATTGGACACCTAAAACATCATCTCCTACCTCTAACCTCTCTATTCATATGAAATTTTCAGAAATCCAGATATGGGAGGTCCATCAGTGGGTTTTGGTCAAAACTCACTGATATTTCTAAACTACTCCTATTTGATTGATGATATCTAATATATAGATGTTTGGACACCTAAAACATCATCTCCTACCTCTAACCTCTCTATTCATATGGAATTTTCAGAAATCCAGATATGGGAGGTCCATCAGTGGGTTTTGGTCAAAACTTACTGATATTTCTAAATTACTCCTATTTGATTGGTGATATCTAATATATAGATGTTTGGACACCTAAAACATCATCTCCTACCTCTAACCTCTCTATTCATATGGAATTTTCAGAAATCAAGATATGGGAGATCCATCAGTGAGTTTTGACCAAAACCCACTGATATTTCTAAATTACTCCTATTTGATTGGTGATATCTAATATATAGATGGTTGGACACCTAAAACATCATCTCCTACCTCTAACCTCTCTATTCATATGGAATTTTCAGAAATCCAGATATGGGAGGTCCATCAGTGGGTTTTGGTCAAAACTCACTGATATTTCTAAACTACTCCTATTTGATTGGTGATATCTAATATATAGATGGTTGGACACCTAAAACATCATCTCCTACCTCTAACCTCTCTATTCATATGGAATTTTCAGAAATCCAGATATGGGAGGTCCATTAGTGAGTTTTGACCAAAACCCACTGATATTTCTAAACTACTCCTATTTGATTGGTGATATCTAATATATAGATGTTTGGACACCTAAAACATCATCTCCTACCTCTAACCTCTCTATTCATATGGAATTTTCAGAAATCCAGATATGGGAGGTCCATCAGTGGGTTTTGGTCAAAACTCACTGATATTTCTAAACTACTCCTATTTGATTGGTGATATCTAATATATAGATGGTTGGACACCTAAAACATCATCTCCTACCTCTAACCTCTCTATTCATAAGGAATTTCAGAAATCCAGATATGAGAGGTCCATCAGTGAGTTTTGACCAAAACCCACTGATATTTCTAAACTACTCCTATTTGATTGGTGATATCTAATATATAGATGTTTGGACACCTAAAACATCATCTCCTACATCTAACCTCTCTATTCATATGGAATTTTCAGAAATTCAGATATGGGAGGTCCATCAGTGGGTTTTGGTCAAAACTCACTGATATTTCTAAACTACTTCTATTTGATTGGTGATATCTAATATATAGATGTTTGAACACCTAAAACATCATCTCCTACCTCTAACCTCTCTATTCATATGGAATTTTCAGAAATCCAGATATGGGAGGTCCATAAGTGGGTTTTGGTCAAAACTCAGTGGGTTTTCAGAAATATCAGTGGGTTTTAGTCAAAACTCACTGATGGATCTCCCATATCTGGATTTCTGAAAATTCCATATGAATAGAGAGGTTAGAGGTAGGAGATAATGTTTTAGGTGTCCAAACATCTATATATTAGATATCACCAATCAAATAGGAGTAGTTTAGAAATATCAGTGAGTTTTGACCAAAACCCACTGATGGACCTCCCATATCTGGATTTCTGAAAATTCCATATGAATAGAGAGGTTAGAGGTAGGAGATGATGTTTTAGGTGTCCAAACATCTATATATTAGATATCACCAATCAAATAGGAGTAGTTTAGAAATATCAGTGGGTTTTGGTCAAAACTCACTGATGGACCTCCCATATCTGGATTTCTGAAAATTCCATATGAATAGAGAGGTTAGAGGTAGGAGATGATGTTTTAGGTGTCCAACCATCTATATATTAGATATCATCAATCAAATAGGAGTAGTTTAGAAATATCAGTGAGTTTTGACCAAAACCCACTGATGGACCTCCCATATCTGGATTTCTGAAAATTCCATATGAATAGAGAGGTTAGAGGTAGGAGATGATGTTTTAGGTGTCCAACCATCTATATATTAGATATCACCAATCAAATAGGAGTAGTTTAGAAATATCAGTGGGTTTTGGTCAAAACTCACTGATGGATCTCCCATATCTGGATTTCTGAAAATTCCATATGAATAGAGAGGTTAGAGGTAGGAGATGATGTTTTAGGTGTCCAAACATCTATATATTAGATATCACCAATCAAATAGGAGTAGTTTAGAAATATCAGTCAGTTTTGACCAAAACCCACTGATGGACCTCCCATATCTGGATTTCTGAAAATTCCATATGAATAGAGAGGTTAGAGGTAGGAGATGATGTTTTAGGTATCCAAACATCTATATATTAGATATCATCAATTAAATAGGAGTAGTTTAGAAATATCAGTGAGTTTTGACCAAAACCCACTGATGGACCTCCCATATCTGGATTTCTGAAAATTCCATATGAATAGAGAGGTTAGAGGTAGGAGATGATGTTTTAGGTGTCCAACCATCTATATATTAGATATCACCAATCAAATAGGAGTAGTTTAGAAATATCAGTGAGTTTTGGTCAAAACTCACTGATGGACCTCCCATATCTAGATTTCTGAAAATTTCATATGAATAGAGAGGTCAGAGGTAGGAGATGATATTTTAGGTGTCCAAACATCTATATATTAGATATCACCAATGCAATAGGTGTCCAACCATTTCAGGCCCAATGACCCTAAGAGGTCTAATGTGTGATTTCTTCTCGGTTCTTCATTATTACATTTTAATACCTCGTAGAAGTCCAAATGAATAATGGATAGCAAATTTGAACTCCTTGTAACCTCAGAAATCCTCAGGAACTGAAATTTTTACAATCGGGGCTCTCTAGGTCAAATAGTGAATTTTGACACATTAGGCCTTTTAGGGTCATTGGGACTGAAATGGAACCATTTCAGGCCCACGTTGGGCCTGAAATGATTCCATTTCAGGCCCAACGTGGGCCTGAAATGGTTCCATTTCAGGCCCAACGTGGGCCTGAAATGTTTTCATTTCAGGCCCAACGTGCCCATTTCAGGCCCAACGTGATGTTTTCTCGGTTCTTCATTATTACATTTTAATACCTCAGAGAAGTCCAAATAAACAATGGATAGCAAATTTGAACTCCTTGTAACCTCAGAAATCCACAGGAACTGAAATTTTTACAATCGGAGCTCTCTAGGTTAATCAGTGGCCTTTTGGAGTCATTGGGGCCAGAAATGGAAAAATTACGTGGGCCTGAAATGTTTCCATTTCAGGCCCCAATGACTCCAAAAGGCCACTGATTGACCTAGAGAGCTCCGATTGTAAAAATTTCAGTTCCTGTGGATTTCTGAGGTTACAAGGAGTTCAAATTTGCTATCCATTGTTTATTTGGACTTCTCCGAGGTGTTAAAATGTAATAACAAAGAATCGAGAAAAGACCCTTAATATTGGGCACGTTGGGCCTGAAATGAAAACATTTCAGCCCCACGTTGGGCCTGAAATGGAATCATTTCAGGCCCAACGTGGGCGGCTGAAATGTTCTTTTAGTTTTCATTTAATAAAAATATTTTAATTAATTTTAATATTTTTTTATTTTGAGAAAGGTTCCATAATATTATTATCAAAATATAAAGGAACATCTTTTTGAGAAAGGTACGTACGTCCATCTCGAAATTCGTTACTGACAAAGAGAAAGAGAAAGGGAAAGAGAATTGCATGCAGTACTTGATTGACAGTAGGGGTATAAGAGGAAGTTTACTAAAATATGTGCGCCCTTTGGTAACATTGAAACCATGGGACGCCTTTTGGTAAATATCCATTTTTGGGTGCGCCTTTTGGTAAATTGCCGTTCATATTTCATAATCGTCATTCTTCATCGGTGACATATTCGAACAGTAATCGGGCATCATCCATAGCTGGAGATCATCGTCCCGAATCAAATTATATTCCGGAGAGTATTATGAATCCGTCGAGAATCACCACAATTACAATTAAGGATGAAAACAAATCAGATCGGGTCAAACTTTTGTCTTAACAGACCAGGCCTATATAGTAACAAAATGGCATGTCCTATGGCCTATTATAGATTTTGTTTTAGGCCTAAGTCTGATCTGTTCAATAGTCTAGTCTGGCCTGCGGTATGTTTACAAAGTCTGTAATTTAGAATATTTTATAATGACTAACAGGCCAAATCATTAAAAAGGTTGAAAATCAGCTTTTTATCTGTAATCAAGCCTTGCATCATGCAGACTTCAAAATAGGTCTTGCATCATACAGGTCTCGAAATAGGTCAAAGTTATAAATATATACATATGTATCTAATCTTAACAGGTCCAGGTCAGACCATTAGACTTGATAGTCTTTACATTGAATCCGAGTCTGACCTAATATGAAAAATATATTTGAAACTTGTTTGAATATTATCCTATTATTAAATAAATAAGTCTAAATATAGGCCAGTCATATATCCTTAATAGATTTATTTTCATTTCTAATTGTGATATGAGCAATGATAGGGAGAGTGAAAATGAGAAAGTGAAAATCATAGTGAATGATGTGGTATGATGTGACACTTTACATGTACACGTCCGATTATCACTTGGACACCATCGGTGGCATTCGGCCGCCGCCCCGAATCAAACTATACCTTGGGGGTACGGTGAATCCGTCGGAGATCGTGCATGCAAGATACCATATTATTCATTATGGTTTTTACTCTCTTATTTTTACTCTCCCAATCATTATTCTTATGATATATTCAGATTTGGATCAGAATCCGGTGAAATTATAATTATAGACGATTTAGATGAGTTCACCTTTCTTTCAAAATATAATTTGAGAGATCACCAAGTGTCTTTCGATCAGACGTGAAAAACGACGATTATGAGATAGAAAAAAAAAACATCCCTCTCTTAAAAGCCTACGTTGATTTTTTATTTGGATAGGTTTTTTAAAAAGTATATTATTATTATGATTGATTGATGATAACGTGGAAAAGTAAACGTGCCCTCCACAAATTTGACCTATTGAATAATATTATGATAAAATAAGAAAAAAATCCTATTAGAAATTTCCCTTTATATTTCACTTCTTCTTTAAGAATTTATTATTTAGCTTCTTAATTTTTTCTTTCACTCCCTAATATTTATATTAAATATTTATATTAAAGAATGAAAAGAAGAGATTAGAAAACTAAAAAAAAATCCCATATAAGTAGTGAACCTAAAGAGAAATTTTTCTTTAAGGATTTTTTTAAAAAATTCCCATAATATTATAGTATTTGATAATTACTATAAATCACATTATAATTACATTATACTGTTTCGTATCCTAATAATTATAAACTCATAATTACTGTAATATGTATATTTATTTTATTTGGCAACGTTACAGTCGATTGTGATCTCATAGTTGATAGAATACGGATTTATCATATTCTCATAAGAATTTAAATTAATAATTGGCATATCAAAAAGCTGCACTTATATAATTTTATAAGAGGACGGATGTGATAGAATATTTTTTTAATAATAAGAAAAGATCGACCTTCTCAGCCCATTTAATAGCTAAAAACTTTAGTCAAGTTGAGATTTAATAGCTAAAAATTTTAGTGAAGTTGAGAAATTAAACTATGATAAAATTTATATCTTTTAATTAGAATTGATTCAATTAGAATATTACTAGCCTTTGTAGCCCATAGAAAATTCAAATGGTATCAAATGGATAATAAGTCAGCCTTCCTAAATGAGTTTATAAAAGAAGAAGTATATATAGAAAAACTTAGATTTTGAAGACTTAGACTATCTTATCCATGTATTCAGACTGAGGATAGCTCTTTATGGCTTAAAACAAACATCTAGGACTTGGTATGAAAGATTATCCACTTATCTAATTTCTAAAGGTTTTAACCAAGGCTAAATTGACTCAAATCTATTAGTTAAGATCTTAGAAAAAATATCTTTATAGCTCAAATTTACGTAGATGACATAATATTTGGATCAACCAATACTAATTTCTTAAAAGAGTTTATTAAAATCATGGAAAGTGAATTTGAAATGAGTTTAGTAGGTGAACTGACTTTCTTTTAGGATTCCAAATTAAACAAACTAGGGATGAAAATTATATTCACGAATCAAAATATGCTAGATAATTAATTAAGAAATTCAAGATGGAAAATTTAAAAGACCTAAGTGCCCCTATGACAACAAATACTAAAATAGATAATGATCTTGAAGGTAAGCCAGTTGACTTAAAATATTATAGAAGTGCTATAGGGAGTATACTTTACCTAACTGCTAGTAGACCTGATATCCTATTTGCAGTAGTTATTTGTGTCAGATACCAAACCTGTGCTAAGGAATCCCACTTAATTGCAATTAAGAGAATCCTCAGATATATTAAGGGTATTTTAAATGTAGATATTTGGTACCCTAGAACTTTCAACTTTGAGTTGTTAGAATTTTCTGACTCAGATTATGCAGATTGTAAATTAGATTAAAAAAAGTACAAGTGGGAGTTGTCAATTACTGGGTCAGAGTTTAGTTAGCTGGTGCAGTAGAAAGCAATACAATATTACCTTATCTACAACTGAAGCAGAATATGTTGCCTTAGAGGAATGTGTAGCTCAACTCTTATGGATGATGCATACCCTTAGGGATTTCAACTTAGACTATACCCAAACCAAAGTATATATTAATAATATCAGTTCTATAAACCTTATCAAAAATTCAATTCACCACTCTGAGACTAAACATATAGAGGCGCTTCATCATTTTGTTAGGGACCGCGTAGCAAGGGGTGAAATTGTCACATATAAGGAAGCAAACACCTTTAAAATTTTCTGATGTGGAACTATTCCCCATCTACTTCCTTTTATGTCAATTTTGAGCTGACTTTAAATAATTAATTTCTCATTCACTCATAATCGATTTTGGGCAAATTAATAATCTAGATTCATCTACGCGAAATGTAGATTTTGTTTTTGAGTCAATTCTGACTTTCATCGATTAATGACACCTCGATTTTCCCTTGCAAAACCATATTTAGTCTTTTAAATATCCAAATATCCAACAAAATCAATCTCTATCTAGGCTAGGGTTGAGTTATTGTTGTGCAAAACGAGGGCAACAACCTCTCAACCTTTAATGTGCCACGGAAGAAGAGGAAAAGAGAAAGAGATCGCACGGAGCAACGAGACAAAGACGCATAATAGAGAGAGAAAATATGAGGAAGAAGAAAAAGAGGAGAGAGAAAAAGGAGAAGAAAAGTTACCTGATTCGGGGGTGTGCCTACTCTACAAAAGGCCGAAACTTTATTAGAATTCTCTCTACACAAGAGAATACACCTTTTTTTTGATACTAATGATGATTATACAATGACCTATAATGATCTCTACAAATAATGTCTAAACCCAAACCCAGTAAAACTATAACAAAATTTTATTAAAAAAAATCTCAACAAAATTCTATTAGAAAACCCTTAATAAAATTCTGTTAGGAAAAATCTTAACAAATTTTTCTTCCATAACATCTATTATTCAGATATGAGTCACCCGTCAACAATCTCCACTTTGGTGAACATTCATCCCTTCGATGAACACGAGTATCTGAGCAAAACTCCACCTAGAACTCTGGTTTGAGCTTCCTTTTCTCTAGCATCTTGAGATATGGAGCAGGTCCTCTCACCAACCCTATAAGTCATAAAGCTTCCTTCTTCTTGAATACCCACTCGCACCCTATAGCTTGTTTTCCCTCCGGAAGTTCCAGTAGATCCCACGTTTGGTTCTCATGCAACGACTCCATCTCTTCCGCCATAATACTCATCCACTTGTCCTTCTCAGAGCTGTGTACTGCCTCCTGAAAAGATATAGGGTCTTCGCTACTGGTGATGAGTGCATAAGACACCAAGTCCTCAAATCCGTATTTGGTGGGTGGCTTTATAACTTATCTCGTTCTGCCACCAGTTATAGTGTGATGCTCTGTATGCTCTAAGCTAGAATCATCAGAGTCATGAGTCTCTAGCTTCACCTGCACAACCTCATTCTCCTTGTTGCTCTGTGGTGTTTCCTTTCCTTCATCATGAGTACGTTGTAGCATGACTTTCTCATCAAACACCACATCTCTGCCGATCACCACCTTGTTTGCCTTAGGATCCCAAAGCTTGAAGCCTTTAACTCCTTTCTGATACCCCAGAAAAATACACTGTTTTGACTTCACATTCAGCTTTGATCTTTCCTCACTAGATATATGCATATAGGCCGGACATTCAAAAACTCGAAGATGAAAGTAATCTACTAGATTTCCTGTCCATACTTCCTCTGATACTTTGCCTTCTAGTGTTGTCCTTAGTGACCTACTAATGAGATAAC
Organism: Boesenbergia rotunda; assembly: GCA_024364735.1. Taxonomy (NCBI): domain Eukaryota; kingdom Viridiplantae; phylum Streptophyta; class Magnoliopsida; order Zingiberales; family Zingiberaceae; genus Boesenbergia; species Boesenbergia rotunda. The sequence goes on along the minus strand of JAGFNQ010000702.1, from coordinate 759,691 downwards.
ACGTCATGTTTACTGCTTCTGATCAGAAATTCTTTGCTAGCCCTGCATTTAGTCTGAGACATCGTGTCTTCTCAATAACTGTCTTGTTCAACCTTTTCGCCACACCATTTTATTGAGGTGTCTTGCAAACTGAGAAATGCCTCATTATTCCATGTTGCTCACAAAATTCCTGGAACTTTGAATCCATGTACTCATTCCCATTTGTCTTCTCAATAAGTCTTTGACCCTCCTCTGTCATAATCCGAAGTTCCCGATTCCGTCAAACTTCATCATATCAAACTTCACAGAAGACGTCCCTAACATGTTGAAAAATTCGCCAAACCTTGCTCTGATATCAATTGTTGCACAAAACGAGAGCAACAACCTCTCAACCTCTAACGTGCCTCAGAAGAAGAGGAAGAGAGAAAGAGATCGCGCGGAGCAATGAGTCAAAGACGCACAATAGAGAGAGAAAATACGAGGAAGATGTAGAAGAGGAGAGAGAAGAAGGAGAAGAAAAATTATCGTGGTTCGAAGGTGTACCTACTCCACAAAAAAAATCGAAGCTTTATTAGAATTCTCTCTGCACAAGAGAATACACCTTATTCTCTTAATACTAATTATGATTATACCCTAACTTACATTTATCTCTATAAATTATGCCTAAACTCAAACCTAGTAAAATCATAACAGAATTTTGTTAAGAAAAATCTTAACATATTTTTCTGCCATGACATCTATTATTCTGATATGAGTCGCCCGTCAATAATTATAAAATTAAATATAATTAAAAAAATAAATATTCATGAAGTTGTAGGATAAATAGTGCAACGTAGTTACGTCTTTAGTTGGTCTTAAATTTCTTTTTCTCGTTTTAAATTTTTTTTATATTTAATATCATAATTCAAATTTTAAATCTTATGGTAAACTTTAATTATACCACGAAGAATATCAGCAATAATTTAGCTGTCAAATCTTAATTAATTCATTAGCTACCAAATCAACTACCATTCTTGTGGAAAACTTGTAAAGTTTTTCTCTCTACGATATTAGAATTTTCTTCTCTTGAATTTTCCTCTGTCTCTTCTTTGATCTATTTAACGTCCAATTCAAGCCTTGCATCGTCGTCTTACTCACAATCTCAGAAAGAAAGAGAGTTGATGAGGATGGAATCGATGAAGAAGAGGAGCATCCTTGTGCTGCTTGTATTGGCAGCCATGGCGGCCTCATTGAGTGCAAGAGCCAGTGGTGAGAGCATAACGAAGAAGGCTTGGAGAACAGTGAGAAGAGTGAACAAGGAAGGGCCATTCTTGGGGCTCGTAGTCCCAAACACCTTCGAGCTGAATCCTCTTCTCCAGTCCTCCAACTTTGTCTCCAGTCCTCGTCTCCCTTTCTTGGATCTTGCAGGTGCATACTTTCCTCTTATAATTCATTAATTCTTCTTTCAATTGTTTATTCATCTACATCCCCAAGAACAGATCATTGAAGATCCATTCGAGTTTAAATCCCCTTTTCAAATTGACAGAGTCTGTGTATTAAATTGATGTTGTTTTCTCTTTGATTTAGTATATAACATTAGTAGGAGATGTGATGCGTTTTCGATAGAGTAATTTTTCGGATGTCATAATTTTAGACTCGGATATCAGAATGATGTGCTAAAAGAATGGAACCATTACAACATTAGCAACCTCTTAGGCTGTCAAATACCATTAGGAGAGAGATAAAACAGGGAAGTCCAAGTGTCAAATGCCTGGGCGGGATCTACAGAGGCAATGAAATTCTATGTCGAATTTTGATTCCCCGATCACTATAGTCTTATCCTAAACACTTACCACTGAACCATGCCCCTGAGGATGAATGAGATGCTCTTAAGCTTGAATTGAAGCTCATTCATATACCTAGATTTGTTATCAAGTGGAACCCATAACCGGTAAAATTTTGGGTCCAAAAAATATTATTTAATATCATTGCTACTATTTTTAGTAATTTCTGAATGTATAGTATTTAGTATGTTTTTAAGATTTTCTTATTGCGCAATTAGGGCATCTCCAATGGTAAAACTAAAAAATAGGTTTATTTTTTACCATATCACCTGCCACATCCAAATTTATAAACCCAAAAAAATATCACCTAAAATAGGTTTATTAGTCCACTATTTTAATGGAGCCCACAAAAATTTTATGGCTAGATATTATTAGGGTACCATAAAAAATTATAAAAATTTAGTTCTTACCTTAATTATTATGTTTAATGTTTTGGGATAATTTTCATTAATTGCTATTTTTACCCTATATATGAAAATTTCAGTCAATATGATTTAATTTAGTTGATTGTTGTTGTTTCATATGAATGGAAGGAAAGAGATTTCGATTCGGAAGAGTGGGAAAAGAGAAGGTTATTGTGGTGATGACAGGCTTGAGCATGGTATATATAATTAATTAATTTCCAATTACAATTAATACTTAATTGTGAATATATATATATATATATATATATATAATTACATTAATCTTTTAATCGATGGAATTGCAGCTTAATGCTGGTTTAAGCACCCAGTTGCTTCTGACTCTGTTCGACGTCAAGGGAGTTGTGCATTTTGGAATAGCTGGGAATGCAAACTCTGATCTTCAGATAGGAGACGTAGCAATTCCTCGTCGATGGGCTCACACAGGCCTTTGGAATTGGCAGGTGAGACATATCGATCGATCAATAGAAATTAATTGCTTGAATCTGAAAACTCTGAGTCGACAAATTGAGTCAAGGATAGGATGATGACTAGTCGCTGAAACTGACGTGCGATGAACAAATTCAAACCAAGTGATTGATGGATTCACGTAAAGATATAGTTAAATATATTTGACTGGATACTATTCAATATTCAACTTTTTAGTGCAGGTGTGTAGGGAGGTTTTTAATTGATAAAAAAACCTATATTATTTTCATATTTATTTTAATTGTGTACTTTTCCTACTCTGTCCATTTTTTTTTGACTCTGTTATTTTTTTTTCTATCTTTTCTTTGACTACTCTTTCACATGCATGAATGCATAATATGAGCCTTAGAACCTTCAAAATTTAACTAAGTCTTAAATTTGATATAAATCATAGGTCTAATATGTATTATATCAAATTCATATTGAGTTTGATATGATTCATGATAAGTCCATGTTAGACTTGATATTATGTAGGTCTGATATGGAACCATATCAGACCCATATTATATTGATATTTTTGATAATATTTTAACATATCTAGAGAAGCCAAAATAAGAAATGAATGATATCATTAGACTCCTTGCAAATCCATAAATCTATAGGACCTGAAATGGGTAAGCCTATAAGTGGTTTTTTGTCAAAACACACTGATTGATCTAGAGACCTTAGATTGCAATCATTTCAGGTCCTATGGATTTATGAAGTTGCAAAGAGTTCAACAGTATCGTCCGTTGCTTATTTCGACTTCTCTAGAGTGTTAAAATATTAACGAAAGAATTAGCCCAACCATTTCACATTGGGCTGATCCTTTTGATAATTTTTTAACACTTCTAAAGAAGCCGAAATAAGCAATGGATGACACCGTTGGACACCTTGTAACCATCCACAGTACTTGAAATACGTCTAATCGGACCTGTATAGATCCATCAATGTGTTTCAATAAAACTCACTGATCGACCTAGAGACTTCAAATTATAACTATTTCAAGTCCTGTAGATTTATGAAGTTTTAAGGAGTCTACCGGTATCGTCCATTGCTTATTTCAGTTTGTCTAAATGTGTTAAAATATTATCGAAAGAATCAGTCAATGTGGATATGATATGTATCATATCAGACCCAACGTGGATTTGATATGGTACATATCATACTCACAGTTCATATCAGGCTTATTACTTAGCTAAATCCTAAACTTGTTGGGTCATCTTATTCATGTAAATGAGAAGGGAAAGATAAGAGACCAGAGAAAATAGTAGAGAGAAAAAAAATTGACAAAAAATGAGAGGAAATAAATTGATTTTGTCAAAAGAGATTGAATGGAAAAGTATATAATTAAGTATACTTTAGAACATAATTAAGTTAATAAATATAAAAATAGTATACGTCTTTTGATAATTTACATATATCTTTTCAAAAGAAACCTTCCAATGTTAAATACCTTTGAACCTCGACAGAGACATGGAGACGGACCAAATGATGAACTGGCCTTGGAGGCCGCTGGTGACTACACAAGAAGAATTGGGTATCTCAATTTTTCAGATTATGATTCGATCAGGGAAGGAAACTTACTGAACAGCGTTTGGTACCAACCTGAAGAGATTTTTCCAGTGGATGGAACTCCAGAAGTCAGACAGCATGCCTTCTGGGTTTCTGTCAGCAAGAGCTACTACGAACTCTCCGGAAATCTAGAGGTGATAGTGATGACTGATGATCATGATTATCTTTCGATCTAGTTCTCAACTGCTCGGAAATAATACTTATTATTCTCGACAGGGGTTGAAGCTGCCGCAATGCATCAATGGCACATGCCTGAATAGGAGGCCGAAAGTGATGAGGGTGGAGAATGGTTGCAGTGCGAACACATTTGTTGACAATGCAGCATACAGGGAGTTCTTGAGGACTAAGTTCGATGTTACTCCGATAGACATGGAGAGCGCTGCCGTCGCGCTCGTTTGCCATCAGGAACGCGTGCCTTTCATCGTTTTCAGAGCGCTGTCGGACCTCGCCGGCGGTGGCTCCTCTCAATCCAATGAGGCTGCTGTTTTCAGTTCGCTGGCCGCTCAAAATGCTGTGGACGTTGTGATAGAATTCATCAATCTCTTGCGTTGAAGTGTATCGTCCTTTTGAATTATGATGATCAATCAATCTATAATAAAGCCTGCTAATTACCTAGGGCAGTAACGTTTATGAATAAGTTTATCATGCGCCTTGGTAAAAATTTATTTATGAATGTGCAGCATACAGATTAATTAAATAAATAAATTTAAATAATTCGTTAAATTAAACAACAAATTTGAACACTCATCCCGGGCTAGCTTATGTGTAGCCTGGCCTGGCAGCCTGGCAACTCGTCAAGAGGAGTTAGGCTTATGGGCCCCAGGAGTCCGTCGAATATAGGGTCGTGTAGGCGGATCGACCCATTTCCCCTGAACACGAAGAAACATTGGCATTGACCAAGGCAAAAAGGGTCAGAAGTCCCGAAGGCCCCCGAGTCCAGGAAGTCCTGGGTAGGAGAGTGCCGAGTCAGAAGAATCCTGAGTCGGAGAAAGTCCGACCTGATGGGACTGATAGACGAGCTAGAGGGGGGTGATTAGCTTCGATTCGCTTGTAGATGATTTGTCGCGGCGGAAGACTTCAAGCAATCGCTAACACTTGGATTTTACTTGGTATCCACTTCGGCCGGGTGACTAATCCAAGAATCCACTCTCCTCACTCTCTCATGCCCTATGAAAGATCTCCTTCTTGAGGTGGAGAAACCTCTTACAAGCTTACAAGAAGAATATACCAAAGGAAAGCAAAATACAATGGAAAATCTTACAAGATTTACAAAAACAAGCTCTCTATGCTCTCCTTGCTTTCTTCAAGCTTGTGATCACCCGTAGACCTTTGGAAGTGCAGCAACACTAAGCCCCAAAGCGTCTATTGAGATGGCGTGGAAGGAGGAAGAAGTGTTGCGCTTCAAACCTGCGTGAAAACCTTTATACCCGACTACTAGGGTTTCTAAATCGATTGCCCAATCGATTACCACGTCAGATTCTACCGTTCAATGGCTAGTTTTCGAACCGTAATCGATTACCCAATCGATTACGAGTGTCCTGAATCGATTACCCAATCGATTCAGAGCCTCTCTGTTCTCTGGCGCAACCTTTGGTGATCGATCACCCTAATCGATCACCGAACCTCTTAATCGATTACCAAATCTATTAAGGGAAGGCTGAATCGATTACCCAATCGATTCAGCCACCCTCTGTCCTCTCGCGCAAACCGCCCTAATCGATCCACTGATTGATTCACCCAATCGATTACCCAATCGATTGAGTCCGACCTAACTTGTGCTCACAAGTCTAGGGTTCCCTACCAAGTGTCCGGTCAACCCCTTTGACCAACTTGGATTTCTTCTGCCTAGTTCCCAACTAGGACTTAACCTGATTCCCCACCAGGTTCGTCTAACCCTCGAGTTAGATCTAGTCTCTAGGTAGACTTCCACCTTGTCAGCATGCGATCTCCCCGATCCATCTGGACTTCACCTAGTCCCACTAGGTGTGCCTAGTCCCACTAGGTCTTTTCCCATGCCAGCGTACGATCTCCCCGATCCACCTGGACTTCACCTAGTCCCACTAGGTGTGCCTAGTCCTACTAGGTCTTTTCCCATGCCAGCGTACGATCTCCCCGATCCACCTGGACTTCACCTAGTCCCACTAGGTGTGCCTAGTCCCACTAGGTCTTTTCCCATGCCAGCGTACGATCTCCCCGATCCACCTGGACTCACACATCATGACCACTCAAACATCATTATCAAACATCGAAACATACGACCTCAAGCTCACCCGAGCTTACCAGACTCAAGCTCACCTGAGCTTTGTCAAACTAGGTCAACCCTGACCTAACTAAGATTGCACCAACAATCTCCCCCTTTTTGATGTTTGACAATATGTTTGAGAAAGACTAATCGCTATTAGCCTTTCAATCTTCTCCCCCTTTGACACACATCAAAACCTCTCCCCGAGAGTCTATATGGTCAAAGGTATACCCAATGAAAATCCCATACTTTTCATTTAACCTATGCTCAACCTTGAGCACTCATGAAGATTCCCAATCTCCATTCATTCACTTATCCCAAAAAGAAAATTTAAACACATGTCTTTAAGGAAGACCTCCCCCTCAAAACATGCACTAAACCTCTATCATTGCACCAACAATGATTTTTGAGTTTCTAAACCTTTAGAAAATCTCAACTTGAGGTGATGAGATTTAAGAGATTCAAAACTTGAATCAAAATCTCTCCTTAACTCTTAAATGTTCACCAAACCATTTTCCTTTTTGATTTCACAATGAAATTTACCCAAATATACTTATAAAAGTATTTCAAGGGGCTAGGGATTGTTAGGTTACCCAAAAATGGGTTAACTGACTGAAATCAGACAGTTTCGGTCTCACCAATCGATTGGTGTTGGGAACCAATCGATTACACTAGCCTTAATCAATCAACTGATCGATTACGGCTAACTGTAATCGATCAAAGGATCGATTACGCGAGCTTCTGTGCTCGCAAGAAGGTCCATCAATCGATTGACCAATCGATTGACTACTGTCCCAATCGATCACACGATCGATTGGGAGTTTCTAATTTCTGAAAATAATTTCAGATTCGAATTTCAGAAACTCCTAAATAATTCTACAAAATTCGAAAAATCTTGAAATTTGGTGTAGACATTATTTATAACATATACTATCATGAAAAAAAAGTTTTCTATGAAAATAACCTTTATTTCCAAAGATTGACACAAAATTGAAAATCATTGAAATACTTCAATGTTTCACTCTATTTTGTATCCAATTAATCAATGATGAGTGCTATCAAAAGATAATCTTCACCAAGGTTTACAAAATAGTTTTGAAATGTTTTTCAAAGACCATATCCAACCATGTTCCTTGGGCTAACTGCACATGACTTGTACATTAGGTTTTCCAATGATTGGAGTTCATTTATATTCAAATCTTGATGACTCTAAAACTCAATAGGATGCATATGAATCAACACCTTGAGTTCTATTCATCACCCTAACATCTCACTTGTTTCTAATGTGTCTCAAAAATACACACAAGTCACCTTATGGTCTTAGTGAGATGTGAAAGTCATGTTCTCCCTAAACTAAGGGTTCATGCATTTCTACCTAGGCATTATAAACTCTGATCATCCATGTAGGATGTCAATTAATGCCAATGTTACTAATTTCAATAATAATTAAATTAATGCATGATAATGACTATGACATGCATCACATGAGGATTTAAAAAAAATTATAGTTAGATGATGCATGTATGACATGACATGTAATATTTTCATAATAAAATATGAATAATGGATTATGATGTCATGGCATGTGATAGGGCATACAAAACATGACATAATAGCACAAAATAAAATACCTAGATTTCCTATCTAAGTATCAATAACTCATCGCTAAGCCATTGATAATCCTAACTTAGCCCCTAATTTCCAAGATAATGCCAAAACTCCCAACTTGGCCTATCTTTGGATTCTAACCTAGTTGTGCCAACTTTATTGAGTCCAATTTCTTCAAGAATATAGTTTGGCACAAATTTTACTCCTCCTAGAGTAAACATTTTGCTTCTTTATTTTCAAAGAATAGTAATTCCTTGAAAATGCCCCCAAAGTGCCAACTTCATCAAGGTTAGGTTAACTACCTTTCCCATTTGAGTTGACACTCCCTAGACCTATCTAGGGTGTGGCGAACACACTCTTAGGAACCCAAAACCTATTGGCGCTCCTTGGGTGTTCTAGGTATTCATTAGGGATAACTTCCCTTGATACCTTCCTAATGACCCTTTTAGACTTCTCCGAAGCCTTAGTCATCTTTGTCTTGTCTTGGTCAACTCTAGGGATGGCTTCCCTTGCGACCTTGACTTGACTCCTAGACCTAGATTGAGTTCCATACCTATATGAAACTCTATGATAGGATGGACCATCATCCTTAGTTTTAGGTTTGTACCTCAAACCTTTCTTCCTCCTAGAGGGTCCTTGATTTCCTAAATCTAGGTTTTGATTCTTAGATCCCTTAAATAGATTTTCTATTCTTTTGAGGGATTTTTCTAATTTATCAAGTTTTGACCTCAAAACTTGATTTTCAATCATTACCTCCTCAAGGCTTGGTTTTCTAATATAGCCTTGGTAATTATTCTTCTTGGCCTTGGATTGGATAGGTCTACCATGAAATGATCTAATATTTTCCCTATCCTTAGAAGTGGTAGTCCTAGCATGGAAAGCTCTATAGTTTTCCTTAGGTTTTTCATACCTCCTATTTTCATGATAAATAGCATTGAAATGATAATAATTATTCCTAGCATGCATATTATCATGAAGAAGATAAGTACCATTACCTAATGGTACCTTAGTCTTGACTTTGGAGGCTCCCCCTTGATTTATGCTTCTCCTTTTAGCCTTGGTCGGATCCTTCCCCTTTGGACATTGATTTCGATAATGTCATTTTTAATTGCATGAGAAGCACACAATGTGCTTCTTATCCTTCTTTGTCACGGGGCCGACCTCCTTTGGCTTGTCCTTGGTCTTGGGTGCCACTTGCACCTTCTTCTTGACCAAATTGGGACACTTGCTCTTATAGTGCCCTTTTTCCCTACACTCAAAACAAATGATATGATCTTTATTTTTACAAATTGAAATGTTTATACCTTTGCTCGTAGGGGTGTGGCATGACTCTTCACTTGATCCGGAAGTAGATACTTCTTCTTCTTCCGGGGTCAATGACCTTCGCTCCCCCTCAATCCTAGATGTGGAGACTTCTTCTTTTTCCTCCTCGGCCAATGCTTCTTGAATTTTCTCCCCGGATGTTGAGCATCTCTCACTTTCCGAGTCCTCTTCACTTGATGAATCTCCCTCTTCGGATTTGTCTTGATTTGGTAGAGTGGAGGGATCTTCATGAAGCCTTGCCAATTTGCTCCAAAGCTCTTTGGCATCTTTGAATTCTCCAATTTTGTCCAAGATGGTGCTTGGCAATAGATTGACCAATAACTTGGTCACTTTGTCGTTGGCCTCGCATCTCTTGATTTGCTCCTCATTCCATTTGCTTTTCTTGAGGGGCTTTCTTTTGGTGCATGTTGGAGCTTCAAAACCCTCCATTAGAGCAAACCATTGCTCTATCTCCATCATGAAGTAATTTTCAATCTTTGACTTCCAAAGATTGAAATTTGACTTGTCGAATGGTGGAGGTGCCCGGGTGTCATAGCCAAACTCCATTTTGAAGTTGAACCATCTTGATGATGACTTCTTGAAATTAGGGTTTCTTCCAACTTCTTCTTCTTCCTCTAGCTCTAGCCCTCTTGGCGATGAGTCCAAAGAAGAGCAACCTTGCTCTGATACCACTTGATGGGACCGGTAGACGAGCTAGAGGAGGGTGATTAGCTTCGATTCGCTTGTAGATGATTTGTCAAGGCGGAAGACTTCAAGCAATCACTAACACTTGGATTTTACTTGGTATCCACCCCGGCCGGGTGACTAATCCAAAGATCCACTCTCCTCACTCTCTCATGCACTATGAAAGATCTCCTTCTTGAGGTGGAGAAACCTCTTACAAGCTTACAAGAAGAATACACCAAAGGAAAGCAAAATACAATGGAAAATCTTACAAGATTTACAATAACAAGCTCTCTATGCTCTCCTTGCTTTCTTCAAGCTTGTGATCGCCCCTAGACCTTTGGAAGCGCAGCAACACTACGCCCCAAAGCGTCTCTTGAGATGGCGTGGAAGGAGGAAGAAGTGTTGCGCTTCAAACCTGCGTGAAAACCTTTATACCCGACTACTAGGGTTTCTGAATCGATTGCCCAATCGATTACCACGTCAGATTCTACCGTTCAACGGCTAGTTTTCGAACCGTAATCGATTACCCAATCGATTACGAGTGTCCTGAATCGATTACCCAATCGATTCAGAGCCTCTCTGTTCTCTCGCGCAACCTTTGGTGATTGATTACCCTAATCGATCACCGAACCTCTTAATCGATTACCCAATCGATTAAGGGAAGGCTGAATCGATTACCCAATCGATTCAGCCACCCTCTGTTCTCTCGCGCAAACCGCCCTAATTGATCCACTGATTGATTCACCCAATCGATTGAGTCCGACCTAACTTGTGCTCACAAGTCTAGGGTTCCCTACCAAGTGTCCGGTCAACCCATTTGACCAACTTGGATTTCTTCTGCCTAGTTCCCAACTAGGACTTAACCTGATTCCCCACCAGGTTCGCCTAACCCTCGAGTTAGATCTAATCTCTCAGTAGACTTCCACCTTGCCAGCATGCGATCTCCCCGATCCATCTGGACTTCACCTAGTCCCACTAGGTGTGCCTAGTCCCACTAGGTCTTTTCCCATGCCAGCGTACGATCTCCCCGATCCACCTGGACTTCACCTAGTCCCACTAGGTGTGCCTAGTCCCACTAGATCTTTTCCCATGCCAGCGTACGATCTCCCCGATCCACCTGGACTTCACCTAGTCCCACTAGGTGTGCCTAGTCCCACTAGGTCTTTTCCCATGCCAACGTATGATCTCCCTGATCCACCTGGACTCACACATCATGACCACTCAAACATCATTATCAAACATCGAAACATACGACCTCAAGCTCACCCGAGCTTACCAGACTCAAGCTCACCTGAGTTTTGTCAAACTAGGTCAACCCTGACCTAACCAAGATTGCACCAACACGACCCACAACATCACTGAGTCTTAACGCTCCCGAGTCAGGGGCGCCTCAACCCAAAGTATCCGGAAGTCATAAGCGGATTTGCTCCCGCGCACCTCTCGGCTCGGTTCCTAGTCGGACGCATGGCGGCTCGCGCTCCTTGGGCACAATCCGACCGATGGCCCAAATTCTCACCTTCATACCAGTCGTAAGCGGGCATGCCCCCGCGCACTTCTCAGCTCGGGACCCAGCTGAACGCGTGGCGGCCCACGCTCCTGAGGTCCTCCCGAGCTAGAGAAGTCTTCACTCAGAATACCGCCATGAGATCCCCGAGTCAGGAGCACCCCGAGCCAGAAGAATACTCGGTCGTTGATCATACCATCTCCAAGTCAGCCAAGTTCGGACGTTCATCCCGAACCACGCGCACCATGACTAGGGAAGCATACCTTCGCTCGGGAATCCTTCCTTAACTCGGGAAGCATAGTCACACTCGGTAACCGTGGCCTCTAAGCCTTCAGTCGGCTCCAGCACACTAAGCCGGCAGTCGGCTCCATCGCTATAAGCCCTCAGTCGGCTTCATTACTCTAGGCCGCTAGTCGACACTAGCATTCGAGGTTTTGTCGTGACTTAGCAGAACAACCACTCCCTGACATAAGACTCGTAGAAGCTGTACAGAGTCGGCGCAGGTCAGGTACCATTTCGGCCCGAATTGCGAGTATCTCGCTGATGCCATGATCTCCCTACCATACTCTGTCCCCCCTTACTGCGACCACATACGTTAGTGTCAGGCCGAGCAACGCCTGACGGCGCCCGCCCATAAGTTGGCAGCGCCCATTTCCTTATTCCGGTATGCGATACATTATCCTGCCACCTCTGGGTACGTTTTACCCTGTCCTCGCTACGCAACAAAAGGTGGCAGGTTGGGCAGAAGCTGTTAGCTCCCCCAGCTATATAAGTCTCTCCACTCTACATCCCCCAGGTACGCGCAATAGTATTTTTGCTACTGTTCTATTTCCTTTGCTGCTATTCCACCACCGGGAACTGATTTGACCGTCGGAGTGTCTTACCGGGACTTTTCCTAACGGGTTCTAACGGTCTTTGCCTTGCAAGTCGAAACCAGCATCAGAGCCATCATCGGCGGTTCATGATCCTTCGGAGATCATGTGCTCTTGAGAGTCCACCTCGCTTCGCGAGGAGATCAAACACATATATATTCAGCTCTTTAACGTTCTTAAATAACATTCAAATTAATAAAACTATTATAGTGTACTAAATAAACAAAAATATTTAAAATGAACAAAAATAAATTTAAATTATTAAACTTAATAATTAAGCAAACGAGTAAAAGTTTTAAACAATAGATTGAATTGAAAGCCCAATAACACCTAAATGAATCAAGCTCCGAGCTTAAAAATAAATAAATAAATAGATAAACCAAGTCAAACTTGAACAATTATTTTAATAATTAGATTCGATTTAGCTTAGCTCGACTCAACTCATTTATAACTCTACTGTTACTCGTTTACGTCTATGTATTCCCTTAAAGATACAAAAGTTTTACAATAGGTATCGACTTAATCAATTCATGCACCACCCAAAAACACCAACAAACAAGACGATCGTTTTAAGATAATTGCATGTAGTCAATCATGGCAGAGCTACCAACTAAATGTCTTCGTTCCTCTTCTACACTTCATACTTGCAGAGATCTTCAAAGCCCATGTACTCGTGATGCTCAATTTTGTAAATCATGTTGGAAATGCCCACCCCACCTGCCAAGCATCAGGATACATAGTTTGAGCATTAGGAGATCACAAAATGGAAGAGAGAGCATGTGAGTCACTGACCGAGAGAAACAGCGCTGACGAAGATTGTGAAGGAAAGAATGAAGATAATGAGAGAAGCTCTCCCCAGTATTTCAATGATCTTCCTCACTATGTGTTGGCCGATGATTGCAGCAACCAGTGCGACCGCCACGAAGTACAATGCTGTCCAATTGTGAGAAAAAAAGAACAAGCTACTGTCAATGGCCACGAAGCAGCACTGATTCACACAACAGAACGAGATGGCAATGTGGAGCTGTTAGACGTTACCGTACGGGACTGGGAACCGTTTCAAAAGGTAGTACTCCACGACGGACATGGATGAAGAAAATGTCATTGCAAAAGTTGCAGTGGCGCTTGAGACCTGGGGAAAGATTAAGCTGTTCTTCAGTAATTCAGACATTTTAATCCAGAACCAGAACCATGGTTGTAAGAGTGAGGCACAAATTAACCTGGGGAGGAATGCCAAGTTCCAAGAATACAGGGCCCAAAATGAAGCCTCCTCCGAGGCCAAGAAGCCCTCCGACTACTCCAGCAAGAACACCAATCAAGCAGTAGGAAACGAGCTGCAAAACTGTAAAACCTATTTCTTCATCCCCCTTTGATGATATTACTCTCTTTCCCTTGTACAAGCTTATAGCCTCGTATCCTGCAACCCCCAGTGATACAGGAACCTGAACAAGTAAGTTTTTTTGCATTAAAATCTAATCAAAGTTAAGCATTTCTGTTTAAGAAGAAAGAACAATGGATTACCTGAAGAAAGTTCAGAATCCAATACCAAAGAGAACATGTTGATGTATAATTTTGCTGTAGGTACAAGAACACATTCAACTGTGAGTGATTTGATTGAAAGATAATTAATGGACCTAGTGAATGCTCCAGAACAGATTGGTTCACCTTCAAAATTTGAAGGATGAGGAAAGCTACCCATACGAAGCAAAGAAGACCAAGCTCCTTCCAGTGAACATTTTCCAACACTGGAGCCTGCAATGTTTGATCTTACATGTGAGTCTCATGTGATAAATGGTGGCACAAAAAGGTTCTGAGTGCTTACTTCATACCTCTTCTCGAAGCACCTTCTCCTCTTTTGTATTTGAATTCCCAGGAGCAGAAGGGAGAGCTTTGTATTCTGTTTCTTCACTCCCTATGTGATAAAGAACAGCAATTTAAGCAAATGTTGGACATGTGCCATGTCGAGGGGGAAAAAAGAAGGCTTGGCAGCTTACCATTGGACTCAATACGCTTGTTTGCCTCCTAGATTTTGAAGAAAATATGTCAGGCAAACTGTGATTCAATAGATATAGAAGCAAAATCCTGTTCTAACATAAACTAAGAACAATGCTCACCCTCTTCACAATTGTCTCTGTCTTCCATGTCTCGACCCCCTTCAGAAAAGCCTTGGTTGATGTGCCTATCAAGAGAAGCCATACAACATAAGCTTCTGCAAACAGTCGCAAGAGAATGGCATAATTAATTACCTATGAAGAGGATAATTAGAAGGACAGTGACCATCCAATCTGCAAAGATGACATTGAAAGAGACTCCAATACTAATCCCCAGCATGAGCATTGGTTGGAAAAGCAAAGCCAAATCGTAGTCGATGATCGGCATGTCTAGAGTTGGATGCCTGAGCTTCAGGTTGTACCACACTGTTGATCCGGATGCACCCATGATCATACCTATCCAAAGAATTGTGAATACAGACCAGAAGAATAAGCATTGATCAATGAACTTAGTAAGGTAGAATAGTATTCGCCAAAAACAAAAACAATCAAGTTGGATTCTCTTGAGATGATAAGGATTCTGAACTCGATCAATAACGCAAACAGAATATAGGCTCTCACATTTTGATATGGCAGCGGAAGATTTGGCGTCGAATCCAATGATGAGAGTGAGCATAGGAACATATATTCCACCACCACCGATGCCTCCGACGCTCCCAAAAGCTGAGCCCAAGAACCCGATGATGGTTCCGACCACGATTTGCCACCCTAATTTCATAGCCTTTAAGAGGAAACCAATGGGAAAAAAGACAATTTTCTCACGAGATCGACCTCGAGAAGACAGAAAAGAGACAAGAATAGAGTCTGAAAAATCAAAAATTACCGGCCAGACGTGCTCGTAGGAAGACTCATCGGGCCGCCACAGGAAGTCGACCACCCTGAGCACGTAATCGGACAGTCCGACCTCCTCCACTTCAATAGCCTCGGCCACCGCTGAGACCGCCACGAAAGCCGCCAGAGCAACCAGAACCGCCGTCAGCAACTGAACGCTCCACCACTTGGATTCCATTTCCCCCCTCTTTGCCCACTTCCTCGCCCACGCGCCTAAAAAAATCTAAACTTTACTCGCCTGTTCGAGTTCTCCGCTAAAATCGATCCCCTAGCTAAAGGAAGAAGCGCAAGTGAGGGAAGCCAAAAAAAAAAACAACGATTCGTGATCGACGCCGCCGGTCTCCGACGTCGGTGAAGCAGAGCGGAGAGCAGCAGCGGTTGTGGCCACGAGTTCAGTACCAGCGCACGGGTGGAGAAGAGGAAGAGCTACATTTAGAGAGCTTCTGTTACGAAAATACCCCTGGTGTTGGGGTTATTTATTTACGGTAGCGTGGCCAGTTTTTCCATGGGGAAATTTTCTTAAACTCCTCAAGCTCAAACTCAACTTTGCATGCAATCCTCATTCAAAATTTTCTTTACATGCAGTCTCTGATGGGATTGACAAGATAGTTCTGTGAGTATTATTTGAAGAAAATTGAGTATAA
The DNA here is from genome assembly GCA_024364735.1 of Boesenbergia rotunda. Taxonomy (NCBI): domain Eukaryota; kingdom Viridiplantae; phylum Streptophyta; class Magnoliopsida; order Zingiberales; family Zingiberaceae; genus Boesenbergia; species Boesenbergia rotunda. The sequence goes on along the minus strand of JAGFNQ010000702.1, from coordinate 743,704 downwards.
AAGTTAGAAATTTAAATATGTAATGTTGCATACACCACATCAAGAACTGTGTACTCAATTTTTACTCTTTTATACTCACTTTTCAATCTTTTATACTCATTTTTCACTTATGTATACTTAATTTTTATACTTAATTTATCAGGGAGTAAATGCAAAGAATTTATCAAATAGGGAGTGAAAGCAAAGATCAAATGAGGATTGGGGAGTTTTCTACAATTTACCCTTTTTCCATTTGATTTTTCCTGTATTTCATATTAACAAGTATACTTAATTATATTGGGTACAGTGAATAGGTTCATAGATCAGTTATTTTGTGTCTCACGGGTTGGACTGATGATTAGTACGTAGGTGTTACTATCAAGAGATTTGGGGGTCAAATCCTGGCAAAGCCAGTATATCCACCCTCCCCACGTGCTAGCCACAGCATCCGAACTAGTAGCCCCCATCATTTACCTCCTCCGTGTTGACCCTTGGATATGTTGACGAGGACGTTGGGACGAGCGATTCGTCTTTACCATCAATAGATGGTTATTTTGATGTCGAATAAAATAATGATTATTCTTAGAAGAATATAATGTGATTATCCTTCCAACTAATAAAAAGAAATATTTAAAGTGATAATAAAAAAGAAATAATAAAAAATAAAAAACTTATAAATTCCCCTCTCTTTTTCTCTCTCTATACTAGTATAATACCCGTGCGATGCACGAAAATCTTACACGATTCAAATAACATATCGAATATCAGTATTAAAAATTAATTTAATATCAAAGTGGACCGATGACCCACATATCAGATATTAAACTGATAAGAACAGATACTACACTTGATCTTAGCCAAAAGCCGAGAAATGTATGAGTTGCTTTACCGTTCTTTGTCCATTTTTATAATTGCTCTGTGTATAATTCACTTTGGTAACTTCAGATGTGAGACTATCATTTTTCTTACATCAAAATTATTTTTTGAATTATCTTTTTAAATTTGATAAATTATTTTTTAAAATTTTAATTTTAGATTAAGATCTGATTTTTTTTCTTTTTAGGATTTGTAATTATATATTTTCTTTTGAATTTGTATTTTAAATTATAAATTTTTTATTTAGAAAATTTATATTCGATTTAGGTGGGAATCCTAAGCTCCCATGTTTGTATGTAAAATTGTGTTTTATAAATATTAATAGATAGATAGATATATCCCATAAAAAAAAAGAAGGAAATGGTCATACATAATCTCAATTTTAATCATATAAAAACAGAAAAAAAATTAAAATTTGTAAAATTGAAATAAAATAAATAGGACATTATTTAGACTAATTATGACACATAATTATCAAGAATATCTTAAATACTATAAAAATAAAAATTATCAAAAATAGTAATAAAAAATTCGATGGATCGAATCAGGTCTTAAACAAAAGAATTTGAGTCTGGAAGTTGATGGTTATGTATGGGTTTCTCATAATAAACGTAGATAGCATACGACATAGTCAAATTTCACATCTCGAATCAAAAATTATAGTCATGTTTAAGAGCCCTATGGAGTTTGGATTTGTCCAACATCACATTTAAAGTTTAAAATTCAATTTTGGTGTATTATAAAGGATTTTCTCCACAATGAATACTGTATTCGAGCCCATGGACTAATTACTCATGATTAATCGAGTAATTATCCCATGATTAATCGAGTCCAGGCTTAGATACCTTCCAAAAAATAAATAAATTATTTCTTAATCCTTTTATAATATTATGCATAGCATTAATCAATTGAAATTGAACTAAGAGGTGACAGAAATTTTCTCTTCGTCTTTATTTTATTATAATAAATTTAATACTCTTTCATGTTAGAAAATATTAGATCAGGTAGCAGACGAATTTAGGATGATCAATTTGACCCTATAAAAATTTTGAGTAATGATAGGGAGAATGAAAATGGGACAGTGAAAAACATAGTGAATGATGTGGCATGACGTGACACTTTATATACATACGTCCGATTATCGCTTGGACACCATCGGCGGCCTTTGACCTCCGCCCCGAATCAAACTATACCCTGGGGGATACGGTGAATCCGTCGGAGATCGCTGCATGCAAGGTGTCACATCATTCACTATGATTTTCACTCTCCTTATTATTTTTCAAAAAATTTTCACCGATCACCAGATAAATCGTTAAGCCCTCGCGATGGACAGTCTAACGTCCTAGAATTCGCGTCCTATTTGGAGAAATTTTTTTTATAAAATACGTTGTAACTAGAGATTGAACCACGAATGTCTAAAATAACGACTAATCATCCTACCGCTGCACCATATCCCCAAGCACTAAATCATATGCCTGAAGATGGCTTTATGATTGGCTCAATCACTTGCTCAGCTAATAAATTGATTGGCTTACTTGCCCTACTCCATATTTTGGCTCCAATTAATTAAGGATTTTGGGTGAAATTCAAAACATATCTCATTATAAATAATAATATTAAATTTATAATTTTTTTAGTAAATGAATAGAATATTATTTCTTGACTAGATTATTGCTAAAGAGTACCATTAAATTATCCAAGAAGATATGAAAGCAAATAATGTTTAAATTATATATGGATTTGCTCAATTGGTAAGAGTCACATCACAAAATGATGACAAAAGAAAAAAAGAAACAGTCAACAATTCTTGAAAATTTTAAATTGAAGATGTATCTATCGACATCAAATTTAAATTAAAAAAAAAGAGAATGTTTTCCCCCTCTAAGCTACAAGAGAGACACGTAATTACCTGTCTATATTATGAAAAGAACCATCCATTTCTTATAAAATAGGTAACTACAATGTACAATCAACTTATGTAAGACGGATAGCGATTTAAGAGTTGAAAAGAATCACTTGAGCTTTTGAATAATAATAATAATAATAATAATAATAATAATAATTATTATTATTATTATTATTATTATTATTGTTCACGGAAGACAAACTGTTCTCCTTCATGAATTACTACCTTAACATTTGGATCAAAATTTGATAAAACTAATATATCCGTCCTCCTCCCATACTAGCCATAACATCCGGATTAATAGTCTTCATGATTTACCTTCTCCATGTTGATTCTAGGATAGGTTGGCGAGAGTACTGGGACGAGCAAATTATCTTTTGTCACCTAATTATTGTTGGATATCATGTGAATGGAAAAGGAGGTGTGGAGAAAAGAAGCTCTTTGGTGAGTGGGACTTTAGTCCCACTGTCCCACATTGGGAGTTTCTATTGAATGGAAAGGGAGGTGGAGAATAAAGAGATTCTATTGTGAGTGGGGTTTTAGTCCCACATTGAGAGTTTTAAGGCATAATGGTTGATTTATATTGTTTCACAAGTATGTTAATTGTGAACAAATGCAAGTGGAGAGGTTCTCTCTCACGCGTGAGTGCGCAGGGGGTGCAAATCCAGGGCCCGGATTTTTACTGAACCAAGTGAACTCGTGTGCGTGCACGACCTGCGCGCGTCGAATGTCCGACCGGTCGGGGCAAAATTTGTCCAAGCAGATGAAAGGTAGTAAATAACGTAAATTCGGTCATTGACTACTGCGGGAGTCTGAGTCTATATAAAGAGGTTGTGACCAAAAGCAAAAGAGACAGAGAGAAGAAATTATCTTCCACGAGCAACGAGTGCTCCGTTGTGCCCATGGTACCGCTGTTGTATCCTGATAGACAGACGTCCATCGGAGCCTCGAAGCACCGTCGGAGGAGGACAAATTTGTTTTAAGTAAACTCGGGAATTCTGTTCGAGAGACTGCAGTCTGCATAAAAGGCAGCTCGGGTCACTCAACAGATAAGTTGAAAATTGTGTATTTCAATTTATTTCTTGTTCACTCCCAGAAAAGATAGCATTTCCTCCAACAATTATCATTCATCGTCCCTACGAGATGAATTAATAATTAATTAAGTATATTATCATCATAAGATATAGTAGCCAAAACCTGACAAAGTTAGTGCCCACCCTGTTAGTGATATGAGAGAAGTGTCCTAAGGCAATCGCCTTATGATTGTAATCATTTATTTTAATAAATGAATATTCACTATTTGAGTATACATGTTTGTGTATTTGATTGAGATCTTAAACTCATTTACTGAATGTCCGCAATACAATTCACAGCATGAGAGAATTTGTGATGAATTCACAACTAATGATTATCTCTACATGTATAATTGTGAAGTATTGAAATTGTCCCTAGTCGATGAATTGATAAATACGGACACTATCAATTCTGTTAAGACTAGCATGAGTTATTCTCTAATCAGCTGATTCTCACTGGCTGGTGACATTGAGATGTCTGGAGATAAACATGAATGCTAGTTAAGGGAACTAGTTCATTGGAGTGACTGGCTGTATAACTTCATATGGTAGTCTACATATAGATATGTCAGTGAAGTTCTTACTGCAGCTTAAGTGCGATGTTCCTTTGACTTGCGGTGTTCAAGTCATCTTGGTCATGGAGACTTATACTTTGACATCTTAAGCAAGCATCTCCAAGGAGGTGTGGACCCAGGATGGTTGGGTATAAGCCGAAGTGCCCGAAGATGTTTAAACAGCCTATAAAGGATTCACCACTCCTTGCGAGGAGATGTATGCCCAAGGCCTATCGTTGGATTGTTACTCGAAGCCTCTGGCCAGAGCATGACATGTTCAGAGTATGAATCTCTTAAATACATGAGAGAATTAGAATCCGTAGGACGAGAAAACGTTACTTGGGCTAGGTGTGACGTAGTCAGCCTAGTGGGGACTGACACACATAGACCATGTCCTGAACCAAGTGGGTATAAGATGGTGAAGGGAATGAGACATGATTCATTATAGCCGCTGAAGGGTTTCAGAATTGTTTCTGAGGTCAACCGTTGATCTTTCGATTAATTGGGGATCATGATGTACTACTAGGTGTCACTCATGATCGTTCTACAATTGATTAATTATAGACGACCAACATAAATCGAAAGCCTATTTAGTCACACACACTACGAGTAATTCGAGGGATTTAAAACGAGTTGAAAATTGGATTTTTCAATCAAGAGAGATTAAGTTTGGTTGAGCCAAACGATAAGTCGAATCTGAATTTTTCAGAGACGCATCGGAAGCGTAAAATGGCTAAGTCTTTTGAAGACTTAATAGATGAATTAAATAAGTTTAATTCATTGGGGCTTGGCTTGGATGGGTCGGCCAAAGAGGGCCTCCATCCTCTTTGCTTGGCCGGCCACAACAAAGGGATAGAACCAAGTTTTTGATTCGATTTATAAAATAAATCAAGTGTGGTTTGTTTTATAAAATTATGGATGATATAAATTTTTATATAATAAACCAAGGTTTGGTTTATTTTTCATGAAAATTAAAATGAACCATGGATTAGTTTATTTTATAAAATCAATCATGGATTGATTTACCATGATAAGGAAATTTATTCCATAGGAGAGAAGAGACTTGATTGATTTTTATCATGAATTAAAATATGATTTTAACCATAACATAAAATCAAACTTGGCTTGATGGAATAAGTTGTTCCATATTTGAGAGGCTTGATGGTTGAGAGGCCACTATATAAAGGACTCAAGGCAAGGCTTGGGAGATAATCGAAGAGATGATGGCATACGCTCTCTCCCTCTCTTTCTCTCCTTCTCTTCTTCCCTTCTTGCCGTGCGCCAACCAACCCCAAGAAGGAGCACCAGCCGGCCATCCTTTTGTAGTTAGTCTTTCGACTTCTCTCTTTGTTTTTCTTGTCGCGTTCTCGGAGAATCTAGTAGTTCTCGAGAACACGAAACTCGTGGCTTTGCGAAGTCATCCCGAAGATACTCGGCGTGGACGCGAATAGAGGCGAAGCTTCCAAGGGACGCTTACGGTTGGATCTCGTCCCTTCCTTCGAGTTACGCGAGGTAATAGGTAAATTAATTTATGTTTCTGCAAAAATTTAAATATATGATCATGTCTACACAAGATAAAATTGCATGCTTAGATGTGTGGTTAAATAATTTGAGAAATTATTTATGCTAAACCTTCCACTGCACGTAATTAATTTTAAAATTACGAACCTGCATCCATGTCAACATGCACCCGGTCCCAACACAGCCTTCACACACGCTAATTACAATATCTGGGCTAGTAATCTCTGTGATTTACCTCCTCTGTGTTAGCCCTTAGACAAGTTAACAAGGGTGATAGAGCCAATCTAGTTAGCGAATCATCTTTTACCACCTAATTATCATCATGCATCAATATTTAAAAAAACTCCTTCCATCCTTAAACATTTAGGGGGCGCTTGGTAAGCGGGTTTAGAAGGTGGGAATGGGAATGAAATCTATTTCATTCCCATTGATGATGCTTGGTATACGGGAATCGAAATCAAAATAATGATATGATACCCTTGATTTCATAACTCACCCCCACTAGGTTATCACCAAACCCATAAACCCTTCAATCAAACCCATTACCATTCTCATTGCCAAATTTATACCAAGCGCCCAGCAATTGATTATAAATTAATCTCTTAATTTATCTTCTTCTAAATAACATGAGAACACAATGTGTAAAACACCTAATCATCTTTTATTACAATAATTATCATCAATATATCTTAAAGCTTTTCTGCCTGATGTCTCCTATGTAAGTGACATCCGATGTGATTGATCTGACATTGACAAAATCTAATTATTTTAATTCCTCTCTCAACTCCATGTAATAACTTTTCTCCTTTTTCTCTTAAATTAAAATAAAATTTTCTCTTCTCTCTCCTTTGATTATATGCAATACATACTAGTGTTTATTTTAAAAAATCAATAGCAGCTACTTGACAATAACTGCTACAATGTAGTAAATTTCTGAAAATCATAACTTTTGACTCAAATATCAGAATGAGAGAATCATTTTTTAATTATAGATCTCTAAACGAGTTTTGATTAAAAAAACAATCATCTTACTCTAATATCCGAGTTAAAAATTATGTTTTTCAGAAGTTTGCTAGACAATTATAGCAACTACATAGTTGTGGCAGCTATTTGACAGTAGCTGCTACAACGTGTAATAGCTACTCGGTAATAGTTGCTATAATTGTGTAGCAAACTTTTCAAAATCATAACTTTTGACTCAGATATCAAAATGAAATGATTTTTTAATAAAAACTCGTTCGGATATTTATAATTAAAAAAATCATTTTATTCTAATTTCTAAGTCAAAAGTTATGATCTATAAAAATTTGCTACATTGTAGCAGCTATTGTCGAGTAGCTACTACATGTTGTAGCAGCTACTGTTGAGTAGTTGCTACAACTATGCAGGTACTATAGTAAATTTCTGAAAGAGTAACGATATGCACAGTGAAAGTGAATGCCTCAGTGAAAATTTTGACCATCAATCGACGGCACGCCTAACGTCCGATCGCAGATCAGACACTACCGGCGGCCTTCGGCCGCCGCCCCGAACCAAACTATACCCTAGGGGGCACGATGAACCCATCGGGAATCGCTGCAATTGCGGTCTCGCATTATTGACCGTCGATTTCGACGGGTTCACCGTTGTCGGCGATCCTGACAAGTTCACCGTCCTCCCAAGGTATAGTTTGATTCGGGACGGTGATCAGAAGTCGCCGGTAGTGTCCGATCGGCGATCGAAAGTCGGACATGTCGCCGAGTGACGGTCAAAATTTTCACTGAGGCATTCACTTTCACTGTACATATCATTTCTCATTTCTGAAAATCATAGTTTTTGACTTGAATATTAGAATGAGACAATTTTATTTTTGAATTGAAGCTTCTTTAGAGATCTACAATTCAAAAAAAAACATCTTTAAAAAAATCATTTTATTCTAATTTTTGAATCAAAAGTTATAGTTTTCAAAAGTTTGCTACTTATAGCAGTTATTGTCAAATAACTACTATAATGTGTAGTAGCTACTACAGTAGCTACTATAGAGTATCCACTATATATTATAGTAGCTACTGTGGCGTAGCTGCTATAACTATACAGCTACTATAGCAAATTTCTGAAAATGATAATTTTTTACTCGGATATTAAAATAAGATAGTTTTTTTAAATTGAAACTGGTCCAAAGATCTATAATTGGAAAAAAAAGATCGGCTCATTCTGATATCAAGTCAAAAGTTATAATCTTTGTAAGTTTACTCCATCATAGCGGCTATTATAAGTAGTTACTATTAGTTTTTAAAAATTAATACCATAGTTACTACGAGAATTGTATTTTATTTTAATTTAAGAGGGAATAGATAAAAGTTGTTGCATGCAACTGAGAGAAGAGTTAAAATAATTGAGTTTTGGTTGCGTCATATCACCGACGTTGGATGTAGCTCACGGTCGCACAGGAGACGTCAAATATGATATCATTTCTCTTTCTCTCTCTCTATATATATAACGGTTATCCTGTGCGATTGTGTGTGCGTGTGCACACGCACCTGCGCAACCGTGCATGCTCAACATAGTGATCCAGATATCTGGAATAATTTTTAAAAAAAAATCTTAAATTTTAAATCCTAAATACATATAATATATTCCTTGAACATCTAAAATTTTTTATCTTAAACACTATAACCATGAGGGAAGCTTGAACCCTAGAAGAAAAATCTTATTGACTTAAACCCACTATAACTCAAACCATAAATCCTAAATATATATAATATACTCCGTGAACATCTATAATTTTTTAATTATCTTGAACACTATAGCCCAAGAGAAAAGTCTTTACCTTAAAGGGAAAATCTTGTTAGCTTAAATCCACTATAATTAAATACCTAAATCCTAAAATCTTAAATCCTAAATACATATAATATATCCCGTGGACATCTAAAATTTTTTATCTTGAACACTATAACCCAAGAGGAAAACCTTCACCCTAGAGGGAAAATCTTATTGGTTAAAATCCACTATAACCCAACCCCTAAATCCTAAAATCGTAAACCCTAAATACATATAATATATCCTGTGAATATTTTAAAAAAAATTATCTTGAACACTATAATCCAAGAGAAAAACTCTTACCTTAGAAAAAAAATCTATTTGCTTAAATCTAATCCCTAAATTCTAAAATCTTAAAAAAAAATTAAAAAAAATCTACTACAATTGAATTCCAACGTCTAAATGCAATCCAGATGCCTAGATTCGATTCAGATACCCCCAAACACGTACAATCACACAGAAAAGAAACGAGTAAGATATCATATTCGGTTATACCTACAGCCACCATAAACGTCACCACAGCTTTGTTTACTATAGATTGTTGTAAGGTGGAGACTCATAACGATCACATGCCACAGATATGAAGACTCGTGGCCCTCCAATAATTGCAAAAGGCAAACAACTCATACACCCCTCACATCAATACAATTCAATCCAATTACTTATCTAATTACGTTGTGTTTGTGCTGTTTCTTAGATTTCTAGTCAGTATACATATTAAACTATTATAATGTCATCAATGTGCATGAATAAAGTATCAAATTTTAATGCCAAATTGTAGCTAGCATTGTAAACATTTTCCTAGCACGCGATTCATGTGACTGATAGGAGGAATAATGGATGATGAGGTGTCTAGCTATGGAGATCAAACTGTGGAGGAGGTCGATGGGCAGTAGAAAAGGCGAGTTTTTCTTCTCCATGGCCGTTGACACTTGTTGGTTGCCCAGTGACCTGAGCTTTACACCACTGCTTTATGCATGCCCCAGCTGCAAGTGACTGGGCATCCTTCTGGAGAACCTTTCATTGTCAAATTAAGGCAGATACGTTGACGGATGGGAAGAATAAGCAGCAACAGTCCTACTTGTTCATTCTTTTTTGTTAATTAGAATGATATATCCTTATCTGGCAGCTGCAAGCTATTAGGAAATTAATACGTGACAGCTTTGTTCTTCTCAGCGACTTGGAGTACTTATCTAATTGCAAGAGCATGGACAAAGGGTTGTCATCTTCATCAGAAGGTACGTGACAGCTTTGTTTTCTCCGTGTGTGTGATGGATAAGTAGGGTTGTAAATGAGTAAAATATTGGTGAATAAATTTGGTGTTTAATTTAATAAGAATTTATTTATGTTCGTTCAATAAAATCAATTAAATAAATAAATATGAGGAGCTTATTAAACAAAACAAACAACCTTAAATATGTGTTTAGAACATTAATATTTGAGAATAATATTTAGGAACCATGTTCATTAATAAAATTATTATTAACATACTAAATAATAAAAAATAAAATAAAATAAATAAATTTGAATTATCAAACTCAATGACTAATCAAACAAGTTTGAATTGAAAGTTTAATAGCGTCTAAACGAATCAAGTTCAAGTCAAACTTGAATTAAAAGTTCGATAACATCTAAATAAACCAAGCTCAAATCAAAATTCAAATAAGCCCAAACTTATAAAAAAATAACAAAATCAAATTTAAATAATCATTTCAAAAACTTAATTTATTTTAAACTTAGCTGAATATCTTATTAAACAAACTTTAACAATCTAAAATTCGACTCGATTTACAATCCTCTATATAGTCGAATTACAATCCTCTATATATAGAGAGACATATTTGAGATGATGTAGACATATACTTAGACGATCAATAAATATCCCTATTAGACGATGTGAAATTATAATAAATTAACACATTAAACGTAGGAGAGGAAGATAAAAAAGACTTAGTTGACAATAATAAAAATAAATAAATTTTATTTAAATATAGATGATAATATAATAGAGGACAGAGCTTAATTTCATAGAAGGATCTATATAGTCAGCCCCACCTAATAGGATAAAACTTGATTATTGTTATATATATATACACACGCATAAGATGTTTAACTTTTATATGAGTTTTTTTTTGGGAAAATGATATGCTCAGTGAAAAATTTCAAGAAAAAGTTCAGTGAATGATGTGACACTTTACATGCAGCGATCCCCGACTGGTTCACCGTACCCGCAGGATATAATTTGATTCGGGACAACGATCGAAGATCACCGATGTCCGAGCAATAATCGAACGTATACATATAAAATATGATATCATTCACTGAACGTTTCATTACTGAACATTTCATTAAATTTTTTTACTGAGTGTATCATAATTTTTCTTTTATATACAAAATGACAAATTATATCGTCTCATTCATGCCTTTTGTTGACCACGTTGCTACTGTATATATAGTTATCCACGCAATAACCCAAACACAAAACAATCACGCTAGAATCACTCATCTTCATGCATTTTTCTTTTTTCATACAACACCATGTGCACTTTGTAAAACATTGATATGACCTTTGAGTTTTACTTGAGTGCTGCTCTGATTTGGAAGATAAATCACAAACTAAAGTTTCTGCCATTCAACTCAAGTTTGCACAACAAAAAAGTGACGTGAAATACAACCCGAAGCAGCGTAAACATGACAGTTTATAGAGGTGCGCAATAAAATTGTAAACCAAATTATTCAACAACGTTAGAACTTTTATATGGTAAACAAGACTATGCAATGCATATTGCTGATTATACACACAATAATAACATCGAGAGAGTCTATTGAACACAAAATCAACACTTTAAAAACATTCAGAGCTGAGCATCACTGCGAGGTGTTAAGAAAGTGGGCGACGGCCTTGTCCGTGTCATTATCATAAATGGCCAATGCCTCTGCCACATTCTTCGATGGGAACCCCATTTCGTGGAGAATGTTGTAGCCTTTTACAAATTCCCTCACCTGAAAAATAATTGTTTTAATACAAATGAAAATTCATTCTTGCATATTGTTCAAAATACAAATGAAAAGAGAGAGAGAGAGAAGCCCGAGAACTAAAATAAATGGAGAAAGCTGATAGCGATGGCGGTGAAAAGATTCAATGTTGGTAGGAGACAGACATGCTTCAAATGGGAAGAAGGATCAAGGGAAAGTAACTATATTTTGTTTGTCCTACTCCTACCTACATTTTACTCGAGAATGATTTATTTCTCCATTCTTTTACATCTTCATTCATCTGGGAAAAACAACCTAGAAGCAAAACTCTAGTTTATATCTAATTCCACCATTCGGGCTATATGAATCATGCATCCACTTATAACTATGCACTGAACATGAAGTTTGCAACAAAATAATACCAAAATAAAAAAATACAGTCAGGATAAGAAAACGCAGTTGTAATGAGAAGAGTACCGAGTAAACAGAGGAAACTTGTAGTCATAAAAGAAATTAATTGATGCAAAATGTGTTTGTATTACTTTCATGACGGGAGAGAATTTTTAAAGAGACAATTAGGTACCTTCATCGGATTGTCACCATAATTCAGGACTGCAAGTGACACAGCTTCACGTCCAAGCCCTGAAGCAACATACTTGTCCACAATTGGATCCCCTGCTGATGCCTTCAAAAGATTGCACAAGACCAAATAAGGAATCGTCTTGAGTCGTAGAACAGTTTGTCTTGTTTTTAATATATAATGTGGAAAGATAGTGGATAGAAATAAAAGTAACCCATAAATGCATTATGTATATGTCAATAAGAGTACATAAACAAAATCTAAGAAAAATTGTGTTCCAACAAACAAACAGAATTTGGCTACAAATGAGGGTTTCATGATAAATAGAAAGTAAGTCAAATTTGAGAAACCAACAAGCAAATCAAAAAAACATGCAATACAGGTATGTCAGGCTGAGGTCTATCCTACCATTGAAGAAGATGAAGATGATGACACACTTGAAGGCTTTGATGGCTGTTTTTGAGATGCAATTTTGCCCCAACTCTGACTATCTTTTTCAGCTTCAGCTAGTATTTGTTTCTCAAACTCAAAATCAAATTTGAATTTGCTACGAGGAACTTCTGGCATTTGAGGTGCTAACTGAGGCTGAAGATTAATGTTAATTAAGAAACAAATGTCAATAAATTCAGAAACTCAAAAACAACCATTACACAAATGACAAATATAACACAAGGAATTATCTATGAACATGACTTGAATTTATAAACAATAACTCTGAATTTGATGTTCTTGTCAAATAGATTTGCCTATGTTTAGCTCAAAAGAGTGTATGCTGGCTCAAACTACAAGAACTAAAGGCCAGAAGATAGGTAGCATAGATAATTGCAAAACATGCTCAGTTATGAGAAAGGTTTCACTTCATTAGGAAAGGTGAGCTGGTGAGAATATACGACATATACAAGTTTCATATACAGTGGTAAAAAATAGTAAACAATTAATGTGCGTCTATACTCTATAGCTCCATCTACTCTAAGAGATATCAATCATGTCAAGCTTGTGACGCAACATAGAAAATCAAATCAATTTTTCCTTCAGATGAAATTGTGTTGATTTATTGCACAAAAGAATATTTTTGATGAAGTTACAAATAACTTCATTGTGTCTGGTCTTTCATGGAATCATGAACCATAAGATTACTTGCAATATAGATGGTAGCTTGATATCTAGGGTGCATATTCACTAATTTTGAATGGGTAAAGGTGCTGCTATTGAGAAGGGCACCTTGACACAACAGTAAAGTCACTCCATACGATCTTGTTGAGGTCACAGATTCGAATCATGGAAAAAGTCTCACGCAAAATGCAAGGTAAGGTTGCATACAATAGACTCAATGTGGTCCGACCCTTCCCCAGACCCCGCATTGGTGGGAGCAAGGATGGATCCAGGAATTAGAGTTAGAGTGGGTTTGACTTTATATATATATATATATATATATATATATATATATAAAAGTCATTTACATTATACTATTTAACAAAGTTGTGCCTACGAGATTTTGAAACATAAAATTCATCTATAATAGAATCCACATCTATATCCTTAGTTAAATCTCGTTCAATATAGAGCGTAAGCAATCTTCAAGAAAGTCATCCTCCATTTTATTGTGAAATGACATCTTCACATACTTCATTGCTAAAAGGCTCGACAGTAGTGGTGGTAGAAATAGATAACGTCAAAACAATATGCCAAACTAAGATCACACCTGCGTTCACAATTTTAACCTAGAGTGCAAAAGACAAAAATGAATGCAATAATTAAAAATTCAAATGAATAATAAGACATAATAATAATTTCAACTTAGCTTCTTTTTTTCTTTTGACATCATCTCTATTCTCCACCAAGGTAAAAAAAATTGACATCATTTCCTATTCGTTTAATAGATTACCAAACAAACCACTCACTAAAAAAATATTGTTTCACATATGGATAAAAGTGAAAAAAAAAAATTAAACTAACTATAAATTATCCGGCCTCATCCCCATGGACACTATGATCTGGCAACTGCATAAGTTAACTCAGGTCAAGTAAGCATATGTCTACTAAATTTTTGAGAATCTTCATGTATTTTGCATTTCATATGTACCATTGAAGCTTCAATAAGTCAACAATGGATGAATTCAAGAAAAAACTTTGATATCCCTATGAAACCTATTAAGGGTTTTTTAACTATTGGTTTGAAATCAATGTCAATCGTTGATGGAACCAATTCCGTATTGATGCTGACAAATATTGCATAGGGTGTAGGTTGACACGTCAACCATGGTGCGAGGAAGAGGAATGAGAAGAACAGGAGAACGAAGAAAAGGAGAGACAAAAGGAAGAAATAGAAAAAGGAGAAGAAGAGTCGATGCAACCATAATCAGAACAACAATTCATCATAAAATTGTTCAAAATCCTCCCTAACCACCACAAGTGAGAGTTGTCTATCCTTCATCCTTTCCATCAAGATCACCTTCACACACTCACCGAGTAATGTGAAATAGCACGCTTACTTGTAAGTGTTCATGCTGTTATCGTGGAAAAGCTCAAAAGCAGGAGCCGTGGCCAAAGAATCACGCAGCAGGGTAGGAGAAGGCAGCAAAGGGCGTGCGAGTGGCAGCGGTGTGCGCGATTCGATCGCGCCGACGGACGCGGCAAGAGAGGTGATCTCAACAGGCTGGACGGAGAGAAGAGAAGAAATGAAGTGTTGAGATTTGAGACTCGTTGTTGCCGTCGCCGTCGCCGTGATCTGGGGAGAACATTGTGAGAGAAAGAAAAAAACCAAACCTAAAAAAAATGGCTGGGAAATAAGGTTGGGCTACAGCCCATACTATGATCCGTCTCTGGGTGGGAGCTTCATACACAAGGCTTCCCTTTAAAGGTGTTGCTATTGAGAACAGTGATGAACCACAACATCTCAAAAAATTTCACATCCTGGCACCACATCCAACTTTAGCAGGAGAGTGAACAACAGCATTATACTACTCTTCCACATATCAGCTTACCTCCAACAAAACTGTAACATTCTGAAAACGACCTCCTAACATCCGTAGACCAACAAAATCTGTATCAGAGAAATAATTGAACGTCGCATGTTCATTCTTCTTAATGAGTAAATATTTTATTGGGTATACTTTAATATAGTGATCAAAACTATAAATGCTGCTTTCAAGTGGTGGATTTTATTTATCATACCAACAGCAAAAGGAAATATGTGTCCTTTTTGTTGTAACAATAAGATAGATTAGTTTTCGTACAAATCTTCAGCAACTTAAGCAATCAAAATATCATCACTTTGTGATTGCAATCTACGATCAGGAATTATCACAGATCCAAAATTGTGTTGGATGGTGGAAGGAAGAAGAGGGAGGAAAGAGCAAGGACTTGCATTAACAAGGGATGAATTGGCAAATGAGTTCGCAAGGAACTGTTATGTTAGATTGACAGGGTGATGTAAAATGTATGATCTTTTCAGCATGTCACAACAGTTTATCAACTTAACAGCATCTGAATGAAAATGAAGTGGATGATAGATTCAACATCGAAACTTATATTTTGTGATACATTAAAAAAATCTAACTGTTGAGACAGATATGAAAATATGTACAAAAGTTACGATAAATTTATTAACTAATCCTACTCAATATGAAACAAAACTTAACAGCTTTCATCATTGTTGACATCTCTCTTGTCTCAAGTAACTACTTTTCTCAACATTACATTAGTTCGCCCTTAACTTGTATTAATGTGACAACACTTGTCTATGAGATGAATCGGAATTAGGCATTGTATGGTTCATCACATCATAGTTAGAAATAAAAAAAAAGGGTTGCCTGGTGTATGAAGCTCCCGCCATGCAGGGTCCCAAGGAAGAGTCTATTATACGCAGCCTTATCTTAATTTGTAAGAGCCTGTTTCCAGGATTCGAACCTATGACCTTTTAGGTCACAAGGGAGCAACGTTACCATTGCACCAAGACTCCCCTTCACATCATAGTTAGAAATGCTGAGAAAAAATCAAAGAGAGACCATGTATCCAAAATTAGGCCCGACCACGGTTCGGAACCGACGGTTCGACGGTTCGGAACCACCGGTTCGACGGTTCGTGGGAGGTCGACCCTTAACCTTAACCGCTCAAGCCGGTTACGGTTCACGGTTCGGAACCGCCAGTTCACGGTTCGGTTCACGGTTCGTCACGGTTCCAGATTATTATATTAAAAAAAATAAAAAATAAAAATTAAATTAAAAAAATAAATTTTATTAAAAAAAGGGCTTGCACTTATATAAGTTTCCTACGTATCCCCTTAGGGTCTAGGGGAATTGAAGCCCATGTAGTTCTTTTACATTTTTACCCTTTTACATTCTTTACATTTTTACAATTTTACTCTTTCTCACTCACTTCCATTTCCTCCCGTTCCCGTTGTATTTGTTCCTTCGGTATCAAATTCTTCGACTTCGTCTTCTGAAAGTTGCATTCCTTGGATTAGCTTCTCGGCTCTGGTCCAATCATCTAGTAATGCTTGAACTTCCAATGAGTCGGGAGACATAGTTGATCGTCGTTTATCTAATATGTTGCCGCCGGCACTGAACGTCTGCTCCACAGCAACAGTTGACACTGGACAAGCTAAAATTTCTTTTGCGATCACGGAGAGAACGGGAAAACTTTGAGCCTTTTGTGACCACCACTTCAAGATATCGAAGTCTTCGCTATCTGCTTCATTAAAATCAAAAGAAGTCGTAAAATAATTCTCAAGTTCCTGTGTGGAACTTAAGGATCCTCGTGGACGTTTCATCCGTTCTTTTAATAAAAATTGTGTTTTTGTAAGTTTTAAATTAGTAATAGTAGGTTGTTGTGTTTCAGAGATATTAGTTTGTGTTCCATATTTAACATAATATTGATTATAAAGATCATATAAATAATTTTTAATATTATATACAATATTAGCTAGATCCGGAGAGAAAGAATCTTTAATAGGAATTAAAGCGTCATAATATAAAGTTAACATTTCTTGTAAAACTTCTAATTTAAATCTAGGATCTAAAGCAAATGCAATTCAATAAATTTCAGGAATTAAATAAAAATATTTTTCCCATTTAGTTTTCATAGCTATTATACATAAAGTTAAAGCTTCATCATTTACATGTTCATTTAATATTAATACTATACTACAAAAATTCACTAAAATTAAATGAGCAGTAGGATAATAAACACCAGAAAGTTGTTCAGTTGCATCGTTAAAAACTTCTAAAATTTCACAAATATTACTACAAATATTCCATTGTTGTGAAAATAAATATATATTAGTATTACTATTTTGTGCAAAAAAATAAACATAATAAATCTTTATATTGAAAAGAATCTTGTGATAATTGATATGTTGAATTCCAACGTGTTGGAACATCACGTGGAAATTTTTTAGGTCTCATTCCATTAGCTTTACAAAATCTACCCCATTGTTTCATCATAGATATACGAGACCATAAGTATGAAATTGCGATTCTAATTGGTTGAATATAATTTTGTAAAAGTTTTAATCCATCTTGAACACATAAATTTAAAATATGGCATACACAACGAATATGAAAAAATAAACCACCAATAACAGGTTGATAAATAAATTTTAGTTCATCTATTGAAACGGTATTAGAACTAGCATTGTCTAATGATATTGCAAATATTTGACGAGTCAATCCATATTCTTCTAAAACTATGTGTAATAATTGTGCAATGTTATGAGCAGTATGTGATTCATCAAAAACTCTATAAGCTAATAATCTTTTTTTGAAGGATCCAAGAGTTATCAATCCAATGGCATGTTACACCCATATAAGAATGAGTTTGCCAATGATCACTCCAAATATCGGAACATAAAGCAACTTTATTATTTAATTTACTAAATTCATCAATTAAATTCTTTTTTTCTTGTTTTACTAATTTTTTAATTGTACGAGTAAATGTAGTCCTACGTACACGTTTAGCAGCAGGATTATGTGATTCTTTACAAAAATCTTCAAATGTGTATTTAGATCCAAAACTAAAAGAAAGATGTTCTACGGAAACAAATTTAACTAATGATTCTCTTAATTTATTATCCGAATATAAAAATAAACCAGAATCAGTACTACTACCACTAGAAAATCTAGATAATTGTGTTTGAGAGTGGTCAAGCCCATATTCCGTCGGGTGCTTCGTTTCTACATATCATTTCAACGACCCATAGCCGCCGCCGGCTTGGAATTTGTAGGAAGCATTGCAATGCTTGCATTTTGCACGCATTTCTCCCGACGGAAGTGTGACCTTCTCAAAATGTTTAGTGAAAATAGACGATTTTAAAGGAGGATTTTCCCGAACCTTAGAAGTAATCGCATCGGTACTTCCTTGCGTTTCGGGGATCGGAGGGCGTTGGGGCTGAGTCTCGGTCTCATCATCGGTGGATTGAATTTGAAGGTTGGGATCCTCGTATGCTATTTCTTTTCCCCTCCAAGATCGAGATGATAAAGCTCCGTGGCCTCCTTCCATTATCGTCGAAAAATGAAGAACGCGGAGAGAAGTTGAGAGTTAGAGATTTGAGAATGAGAGATTGAGAGAAGAGAAGTTGTGTGTGAAAATGATGAAATGAGCTCCCTATTTATAGAATTCGGATCATAACAGTCACTAAATCATAGCCATTGATCAAAAAACGGTCAAATTATCTCATCCGTCAAAAAAAGAAAAAAACAAAATATCCAACGACACTGAACCGGTTGGAACCAGCGGTTAACCGCCGGTTCAGGCGAACCGGAGGTTAACCGCCAGTTCGCGGTTTCTGGCTGCGGGAACCAGAACCGGCCCGGCATCCTGCCGGGCCGGTTCCGGTTCGGCCCGGCGAACCGGGTCCGGGTTGGACCCGGCCCAGGGCCGGGTCTATCCAAAATTGTGTTGTACAACGTTAGACACATGGAAATAAGAATGCAGAGTAACCAAAACCAGTATGCAAAATGCATGTAACTTAACTTTCCTTTTGAAAGATATATATGCATGAGCATAAAACCGTAAGATAATCATAAATCATAAAAAATTTAGCACTCATCTGTTTCATAAAGATGGACAAGGAATAAGGATGATCTAGTAATAGTCAGGGTGCACAACAGTGAAATTTCAGAAGCAATTCCAAGTTTACATTATATGTTAGGTATCCAAAAAACTAATTAATGAAAGAATATGTAATTTGTGTCATAATCAAACTGAGGAATTGGACATCACGGAAATGGAAATTTTGAAAATCGTATTAAAATATATTAAGATTAACTAATATTTGTATCAATATACAAGATCAAATACAACAGACACAAACAAAAAATGAAGATAACAGACTTATATGCTATAATTTTGAGAAGGCAAGTTCTGGAATAGGAAATTAAAGACAAATAGAACATAACTATGAAACAAATTACTTACTGGTGTTATAAGATATTCTGGTTTTATCATAACTTTGATGCCAAGTCCTGCAGCTAAAAAGTTTAAGAGGCTTGAATATATTATGCCAATCTTCAGTGATAATTAAAGATTTTCAAAGGACAATTAATTAATGCAGAAATAATTAAGAGTTTAGTATCAAATGAAGCATTAACCATATAAAATGATCAAAAGAAATATAAGTTGGTAATAACTATTGATTTAGTTCATGAAGGTTTATATTTTTTATTCACCTAATTGTCAAATATCTGTTGTAATGAAGTAAAGATGAGTGAAGAAACAGAAACTGACAATAGATATCTGTAAAATCAACAAGTGCTCCAAGAAAAAGCATAAAGATCTTGTATTTTAGTCAATAATTTTGTTTTAGAAATCAAAATTGTTCAAACATGGAGGCCATCCATATTACAATGAATAAAAATGGTATCCTTAAGTTGTCGCATCCTATTATCTGACATTAACTAGTAGCCAAAACATAACATAAAGCACCATGTCTTACATGCTTCCCATTAAACTTGGCTATTACTGATGCAAAAGACAACAGCTTTTATAAGGTTTTAAAAGCAAAAGAACCACATTAACTAAATTAATTTCAAGTCCACATGACATTGGAAAATGTCTAATAAAGAAGTAACAAAAGAAAACACAGCCCAAGTTTAACAAATTCTCGCTCTCAAGACATGGGAAAACTCATACTTAAAATCAACAGCCATTTATTGTACCGACAAATCTGAGATATGCAGCAAGTCACATACAAAAAGGATACTGGACACTTCATCAACAAGATATAATTCGAGGTCGGTAATATTGGAAATCTCTAATTATGCAAGAGTAGAAACATGAAGTTAACTGAATGTATTTTCTAGCACAAATAAGATAAATTGAGATTAATCATTAAATTTTTGAGAGAGATCTCCAATGTTACTCAAAAATAATAGAATGGAGTAAAAGTGATATATCCTGAATAATGTGAGAGATAGTGTCAAAGAAAATGAATCCAAGAAGTTATGATAATATGATCCACTCAATTCATTGTCCGGAGCAACTTTTCATTAAAAAAAAAAAAGCTAAATTATTCATGAATCACTCAATCATCCTATGAAGCCTATTTTATCTGAGTAGTCATTCAGATAGTATATGCAATTCGTGGACTTTTGACTCTATCCCTGTATCAGGAACTTTCGCATACATTCAAGAATATAGAAAATCATGTAGAAAAGGTAAGAAAGAAATGAATCGAAAACCTATTTGAAGCTTTTATTTCCTTGGTGCTAAACTCAGGCAACCAAAATCACACACTTACGCTTATCAGAGACAACTCTTTCCCTACTAAAGACAACCAGATAACTAAACGCGTAACACTAACTCTCCATGAAATATAAAATAAAAAAAAATATCGAATGTGTATGAATGGAGAATCAGTCAACATAGCGACGGAACAAAGAGAGAGATAGTGAACAAAGAAACCCTAGGTCCGATCATATTAAGAAAATAACAATAATAATACAAGAAATTTACCAAAATAGATATTTTAATAAAGAGCTGTACCGACGGAGGAAGGGGGAGGTGCAGATGAGGTCGGGTGGACATAAGGTGCTTCGAGGTCCGGCGTAGGGGCGCCGGAGGAGCCGACTCTAGGATACATGGAGGAGGAGGTGGACGGAGGGCGATACATAGCGACCGGCCGGTTCCTGGAATCGGGATCCAGAAGGAAGAGAGACCTAATTGATCGAGTACAGCGGCCGGTTTCTGAATTCGTCAATGCGAACGAACTTACCCAAATACATTTTTTTAGTGTGAATATAATAAAAACGCCCCTATATTTTACGCCTATAACAAAAAAAATTTAAAAAATCTAAAATACGCCCCTAAAATTTGATCACAAGAGTAGTGCAGTGATAAAGTATAAAGTACGATGTGTTTAGTTCAAAATTATCATGCATAATTTTGATCATATAATTATTAAATAATCACATAATTAAATTATATGAAATAAAACATAATCTAGTTTTATTTAGTTCAATGTTAATTAATGCAATAAAAATTTATTTATTTAGAGATTTTAGTGTATAATATAATTTAATAGTCTATTTAAATAATAATAATAATAATATAGTTCATAATTACTGAGGAAATAAATTTATATGAATGTATAAAATTTATTAGATTTTTTAATAATTTTTAGGAATTTTTAAATATTTTAATAGGATAAATCAGTTAGGTTTAAAAAAATCTATTATTTAACTGAGAGTTGATTGAAATTTTATGTAAATTTGAAAAATTAAAACCTAAGTTTTAATTAAACTCTTCTTGTCGTTGTTCCTTGTGAGTGCTTGCAACGTTGTCGTCGGAGCAACCAACAACTGAGTGCATATCTGTTGAAGTCGCCTCCGTCCACGTGAGATGTTGGTGCTTTATCCTTCTCCTTCCCAAGTCACGCGAGTCATCGACGCTCGTATTGGAGTTCCTCACGAGCGCCTACAACACTATTGCTAAAGTAGTCGGTTGGTACTCTAGTTAGTTTTGATATAATAAACCAAATTAAGTTAAGTCCTATTAGTTTTTGATCTCTCTGTCTAAGTGTGCAGGAACTTAGGAGTAGATGAAGTTGAGTGTAAGACGTAGTGGACGAGAAGGATTACACGGGGAAGTGAGCCGACGAGCTCAGTGCATCCGAGGGATGCAGAAACTACGAAAAAGTACACTGGTGGAGCGAGAAGGACATGCGCGACATCCGATGGACGAAAAGCCGGAAGGAAGGACACTCGAGGGGCGAAAGATCGGAGTCGGGTTCGGGTGAGCCTAAGTCCGGTTGGCCAAAAATCACACAAAGAAGATCCATTGAAATTTGGTCAGCGAGCTGCTAACCAAAGGCTTCTCAGGTGCTCATATGGATATGGGCGCCCGAGATCTCGGGCGCCCGAGCACTCGGGCGCACCTGTGCATATAGGCACCCGAGAGTCTATAGTTATCAGTTAATCTACCGTTTGCAACCGTTGCGCCCGAGAATCCATAGTTTGATGTCTTGACAACGTAAGTCCAAATGTTTATTTAGTATTGTGTTTGTAATTTATTTTCCTTAACTTAAATGTATTGTCAAACATCAAAAGGGGGAGATTGTTGAGGTAATCTATGGTCTGTGGGACCACGTGTTTTAATGTTTGGGTAAAGGATTTAAGTTAGGTCTACCTTTGTGTTTGATATGTGTATTTGAGTGTGCAGGTTATGTAGGATACACATAAACTCAACTTGATGGCTTCGGGTCGGATGAAGGATGGTGCATCCGAGGGACCGTGGACAAGGCAAGAATGATGAGCCGAGGGAAACACACTTTGAGGTACACGCGAAGGATGACATGTGGAGACAAGATGCATCCGAGGGACGAGAGTCAAAATCGAAGAAGGTTTGAAGGCAACAGGTCAAGGCTACAAGAAGAATCAAATGAGTCGTGAGAATCCGAGTGTTGAGTGAAATGTACTCGGGAAGGGAAGTCCTAGGTTTAGAGTTTGGGCAGTCGACTGCTGCTGAGAGCAGTCAATTGGTAGAGAGCACAGAAAGATCAGTCGATTGATCTTCCGGGCAGTCGACTGGTGTCAACTGAAATTCGAATGTTCGGTTGTAATACTCGAATTCGGCTGGAGTAGTCGACTGGTACTGGCACTAGTCGACTGATTATGGCTAGTTTAGCCACGAGATATATTTAAGGGAGCTCTGTTTGGCTAGCTAGGGTTGACAAAATAAGCTTGGTTAAAGCTTATTAGTAGTTTTTCTTGTGCTCTAGAGTTCTTGTGTGTTACCAAGAGGTCTTGGTGAGTTTATGATGAAGTTTCTCCACCCACAAGGAGGTTGAGCATAGTCGAAGGTTTTTCGGGTCCTAATCTACCGACGGATAGGGATTGTCCACCTTACGGACAGTCATAGAGTAGGAGCATCATCTCCGAACCATGTAAATTAGTTTGTGTTCTTTTTTGCTAGTTTTAGTTTAATTATATTTTGCATACACATACTAATAATTGTAGGAAGAATGGTAATAAGTGGATGATCGGCTATTCACCTTCATCTAGCTTAGTCAATCTAGCTCCCAACAACTTTTCATGGTTTTCGAAAAGTATGCAACGGAAATAGCAAAAAAAAACATAAATACTAACATGGTTTTTTAAAACTTTGTTTACAGTCCAACGACTACTTAGTCCAAGACCCATAATCACTTCTAATGGGTAATATTCCACTAATAGTCTTCTTTTTTGAATAGTAATTTGGAGACACTTTTACCATCCTTAGATAGCAAATCACGAAAAGCCAAAAGCAATACAAAGAAAATAAAATTATACTAACACCAAATAAAGATCCAAAGTAGAGCATCAATGTCAGAACAACGTTTCAACTTCGTAGCAGATTTCTAGAGGTCGAATGATTTTTTATAGCCCATTCTAGACACCTGGACTAGCTCCAGGTGCCTTCACTAAGGCATATCCAATCCACTTTCATCACTGACTTATCCATTTTCGGGCACCTAGATGACCTTTGAGTGTCTGAATTGTTAACGTGGCTACACCTGAGTCAAGCGCTATCCAAGTCGTCTTTATCACTTCCTAGGCGCCTGGATCCCTCCCAAACGCCTAGAATTTGACATGTGCTAATCAACCGTAGCATGTCAACTCAACTGCACTCGAGACTGGATTCAAGTTTATCCAGGCGCCTGGACCAACTCGTGGCGCTCGGACCTCCATGTTGGGATCTCCCGGCACCAAAATACAAAACGCAGCGAAAACAAGATCCCTCGAGCGATCCATTCGAAAGAAAACTCATACGAAGTTCATCTATCTAATAGATCTATCTACAGTGTATACCTTTGGAGCGTGCCCTTTCACTTATCTCGCTCGTCCAAGATGCGTCGAATCTCTTGCACGTTCAAGTATTCGTGCCTCTATTCGTATCCACACGGACACGATCTCTCAACTTCAGGAAGAACTACCTTAGTTGTGCTAGCAACTTGAGATAGTTCACAAGACCACCAAGAACCCAAGAGGATTTCGGCCAAGAGGGAGAAAAGGAAGAAGAGAGGAAGGGAAGAAGGGAAAACTCTCACACACTTTTTATTCAAAATAACTAGACCCTCTTTTATACTCATCCTATGAATATGAAGAGTCTTTTGTCTCTTTGGCTTCCCTTCATTAAAGCTAATAAAGAACACATCTTTTCATGTGACTCTTTACCTTCTCTTCATCCAATGAAGAGAGACTTTTCTCTTTCCTTCATTAAACACTTTAATGAATTTCTTTTGCAATTCCGACCGGGCCTCTCGGGCTTCCGACCAGGTCTCCCGACCAAGTCTCCCGAGCAAGTCCCCGAGCTCCCAACCAAGTCTGCCGAGCAAGTCACCGAGCTCCCGACCCAGTCTGCCGAGCGCCGAGCTCCTGACCCAGCCTGCCGAGCTCCCGACCTAGTCTCCCGAGTTCCCAACTCGAGCTCCCGACCTAGTCTCCCGAGTTCCTAACTTGAGCTCCCGACCAAGTCCCTGAGCTCCTGACCCGGTCTCCCGACCCGAGTCTCCCGAGCTCCTGTCCCGAACTCCCGAAGCATCATGTCCTTAGTGTGTGACCTAATAGGTTCTCGTAACGTTGCTAATGCGCCTAAACGCTTTAGACACATAAGCAATGAGCGACATCTAGCAATGCATCATTGCTACCCAAGTAACAAGAAAAGTTGAGATCCGACTAAACCTCTGTGACTATGATAATGTATGATCTTGTCCTTCTATCCTTGATATCTAGATTGACCAATGAGGCATAGACCGTGTCATCCTCGATCAATCTATGTATTTCTTGATCCCCGAGTAGACTCACTCAAACAAATGAGCTCAATATCTTATATTGACTCATTTGAGCATGATCATGCGTTTTAGTAGTCCTACTCGATCAAGGGGCTCACAGATATCACTCCCGTCATATGAGAGGGATAGATTTCATCTACATCACTCACATCCCTCCGCATAATTCATTACATACTCAGTGATCGCCTTTATAGTACACCCTGTTACGGGTAACGTTTGACGATACCAAAGTACATAACTCCTTATGTAGGGAACCGTAGTGACTTCAGGTCTAAGGACTATTCATACTAATAGTCACATGAGAAAGTTTATGACACTCATATGATAATCTATGAAACTTTCTCATGACGGATCAATTCAGTACACATTCCCTAATGTATACCCACGTGTTAACTTGATATCACATATCCATGACTTGTGAGCTCAAGTCATCAATTGACCTACATGCTAGTCTTCATGCATTAATATTATCCCTGAATATTAATGCTTAACTAGGAATAATTTAGTGTAGTGTTCTATACATTATCTCACTATCGATTCAACCAATCGATATTAGGTAGATAAGAACCTACTACACAAGAACATTATTATACTTAGTTATTTGGCACAAATAATAAGATAAGTATAATAATCAAACATGTCTTTATTAATAATAGAATATGATACAAAAAGTCCCTAGTCAATCATCACATAATTGGCTCTAGGACTCCTACTAACACTCCAGACGCCTGGGTCCACTCCAAGCACCCGAATATCCTTTTTTCGGCCAACTTCCTACTTTAGTTTCTTGCATCATAGAGTTAGCATAACAGACATAATAAAGATAATATTCAATAATTTGACACTCAGGAATGTCCAGTCTAGACTTTTGGGTTTTTTCATGAAACTCTAAGTCGGGCGGACACCTACTGTTCCCTTCTAAGGAACACATCCTCACCTATTCCTCTCAGGAGAAATTCCCTGACTTTCCAAGCACCAATCCTCCTGACCTATTTGGACTTCCTCCTTGGCATTCAATCCTCCAACCCCCAGGAATTCCTCTCGATATCCAGTTCTCCAAACCCATTGAACTGTTAGACGTCTGGTCCTCTAGACCTATCTAAACTTCCCGCCCAGTGTACTCGTTCTGGTAAACCTTCCAATCTAATTTCACCAAGCAAGACTTCTTTGTCTAGCCTCAACTAAGACTTTCTAGTTGAGCTACTTGCACACTTAGTTAACCTCGTTAGTGTAAGTATCTTAGGATAGTTTTGATATGATCAGCAAAGTCAAGTTAGGTTCTGGTTGTGTTTGATTCATGTGTCTAAGTATGTAGGAGCTTAGGAACATAGAAAGTCAAGCGGAAGATGCAGCAGATGAGAAGGATGGCACGGGAAGAAAGTCGACGGGCTCAGTGTATTCGAGAGATGCGAAGACTACGGAAGAGTACACTAGTGGACAAGAAGGGCGTATGCGACATCCGAGGGACGAAAAGCCGAGAAGGAAGTCCGTTCGAGGAAGACCGGAGTTAGGTTCGGGTAAGCTCAATTTTGGACAATAGGAAATCACCCAAGTGATTGGAGATTGAAGAAGGTTAGTTGACCTTGACGAACCTTGAAGATTTCAAGGTCTGAGGCACCTCAAATCTCTTTGAAAGCACCTTGGATGTACAAAATTATATGTGTAGAAAAAGGAAACTAAGATATCTTAGTTTAGAATAAGGCGCCTTAGTTAGGAACTAAGACATCTCAGTTAAGAACTAAGACGCCTTAGTTGCAGAATTATTGAAAAGTAACTGTTACTTGCGTGGATAAAATTCTATCCAACTAAGGTGCCTCAGTTGAGGAATGAGACATCTTAGGTCCATGTCATCATAACAGTAACATCAATTTTGGGGCTATAAATAACCCCGTAGAGCTAGGAAGAAGATACAACAAAATGTAATTAATTTTCCTACTCTTTCTCTAAGCTGTTTAAAGTCTGTAAGAGGCTTCTCCGCTTACACCAAAGGAGATACAACGGTTGAGGACTGAGACATCTTAGGTCCATGTCATCACAACGGTAACATCAATTTTGGGGCTATAAATAACCCCGTAGAGCTAGGAAGAAGATACAACAAATTGTAATTAATTTTACTACTCTTTCTCTAAGCTGTTTAAAGTCTGTAAGAGGCTTCTCCGCTTACATCACAACGGTAACATCAATTTTGGGGCTATAAATAATCTCGTAGAGCTAGGAAGAAGATACAACAAATTGTAATTAATTTTCCTACTCTTTCTCTAAGCTGTTTAAAGTATGTAAGAGGCTTCTCCGCTTACACCAAAGGAGTATTTCTAAGGGAGCTTTTTCAATGCCTTGAATTAGCAACTGTTCCGGTTGTAACCAAGTAAATAGTACTATCTTACTATTTTTTATTTATTATTTATGATTAAATTAACTATTAGACTAATCTGTCATCTTTACTAAGAGATGTGCAAAAGATATAATTTTTATTTGCCGGACTATCCACCCTCCCTCTAAATGGCCTGTACGGGGCCTACAGTTAGATCACAACATAATTTAATTTTGAACTCTCTGTCAATATCAATACTTAGATTCGATCATCCGGTGCTCTTTGCACCAACAACGTAAGGACGTCTTCTTAGTTTTTCGGATATCTAAGAATCGAGTCCCAACTTTAACAAATTAAAAAATAAAATTTTCTTAATAGGCAATTGATATAAGAACACGTTGCACTAATGGTCCATCTACTATGAACGCTTCTCAATTTATTCCGGTGGCTTAAGAAAATTTTCTATGAAATTAAATTAATTATTTCAAAATTAAAGGCATAAATAAAATACGGGTGCTAACTAAGAAAAATTAGAAGTTCGCTTTCCTTATTGAATTTGGCAACAAACGAGTGAAATTGTATTTTTGGCTGGCGACGGCCAAATGCAAAAATAAAGGAAACTTTGTTGTTCATTTTAAAATCTAGATGGTAAAAAATGAT
This sequence comes from Boesenbergia rotunda, assembly GCA_024364735.1. NCBI lineage: Eukaryota > Viridiplantae > Streptophyta > Magnoliopsida > Zingiberales > Zingiberaceae > Boesenbergia > Boesenbergia rotunda. Next base: position 715,202 of record JAGFNQ010000702.1, on the reverse strand, counting down.
TCGTTTATTTTTAGTGTCCCAGTCAATTCGTTTCTGGACCAATACAGAGAAGATAAAATTCGCTTTAAAATCTGGATAATTATGACAGTTGAGTATCGATTAGCTCAGATTGGTTCGACGGCATTAGCTCACATAAATTAACTTTCTTTATCTCTCTCACACGGTGCATAGATTTACAATATTTTTTTAAAAAATATTATGCTTTATTAGATAAAATTTTCCATTTAATTTTTTGAATGCATAACAGTAAATAAAATGGAAGCTTAAAATTTAGTATTCTAATTCTTTGAATATGGAATGGATAAATATTATTATTATTTTTTAATACTTACTTTATTTTATTCATCCCTTTTTATCCCTCTGATATTATTTTTTAAATCATGATGAGAAAAATAAAATGAAATCCTGAAAATTAATATTCTCATTCTTTGAATATGGAATGGATAAATTAACTTTTATTGAATATTCATTTTATTTTATTCATCCCTCCTTCCCAAACATAGTTTAATTGCTTTTGTTTAATATTAATGGATATAAGTTCATAATAAAAAATATATATAATATTCATATATAATTAAATAAATTCTTAATAAAATTTCAAAAATTAAAGAAGTCATTGATAATTAAACGCAAGATCAAGAAGGAGATTTGTACGGCGGGATCTTTGGTAGAAAACTCCCTGTGGCCGTTTGATTAAACCGAGATTGAATTGTGGCCGTTGATTTTTGATTGATAGCGAAGGAATTTCCTCTGTGAACTTTTATAGAACGCACCGTGGGCCCCGCCATAATATAGCGGAATATTTTTTTGTAACCGCAGTGGAGGCGGTTTTGGAAGGCAGTTAGGACGATTCCTAACTCGGCGAGTCGGAACCGGTCAGGAGATTCCAAATTCGGCGAGCTCTAGGTGGTGACTCGGGGAGGATCGCTACGCGGTGACTCGGGTCGCGTCACCTTCTTCTCTTGGTTCCTCCGCTGGCCGCCTCAATCGATCTATATAAAGAGGACGGGTTTCTCTCAATTTCCCCTGCCTCGTCGTTCTGGTCCGAGGGCGGAAATGGAATCGGCGGCGGAGGAGATTCTCTCCGACTTGGCGCAGTTCACCGCTATGACAGTGGGCGAGTACGTGATGCGAGCATTGGAGAGCGGAGAAGGGGTGGCGGCGAGACTGGAGGAGTCGGTGAGGATCTTGGAGCGGGAGAGGCGGAAGATCGCGAGCTTCGAGCGGGAGCTGCCTCAGTGCACGAATCTGCTCGCCGATGGTTGGTTGTTGGTTTCCCCCTTTTCCGATTTCTTTTGACCTAAAAGACGATTTTTTTTTCCGACTGGTGTGTTTCGCTGGTGGTGTCTCAGTGATTGTTGGGTTAGAGAAGGAGCTCGAGCGATGGCGAGGCGATAAGTTCGTGCGCGTGTTTGGGAGGTACATCTCCGTTAAGAGAAGATTCGAAGAGGTGGAAAAGGGGGTTGATCCGGTGAGAGGCGTCGAGATGACGAACTGGAAGAGATCTGCTCAATGCTGGGGCAGCAGTCCCGGCGGCAGCAATCGGTGGAACGGCGAAAATGCGGGGGTTGCTATGAAAGAGGTATAAAGGTTCAATTTTGCGAACGATTCTTGCAAAAAGACGACACCTTTCGTGTTTCTTGGCCATCAGGATGGTCGACAGTTCGATTTCCAGATGAAGCCCAGTATGTTCTGCTACGGCGGCGGCGGGGGAGGCGACGCATTCGCGGCTTTAAGAAGCCCCAATCAGGAGAGGCCGAGATTTCCAGGAGGGGGGTTTGTTCTCCCTACCATCACCGACGTTTACCGCCCAACTCGAATATCTCCAGCGACGGCGAACAATCACCGCAACTCGCAAGCGCGACAGCAGGAACCGAGAAAAGCGCGGCTCTGCTGGTCGCCGGATCTGCACCGACGGTTCCTTTCCGCTCTCGATCAGCTCGGTGGCGCACGAGGTTGGAATCACAATTCCGCTTCCTCTCCAATCTCTAAGTCGAAATCGATAATCAAAAAAGAAAAGGAAAAAACAAACTGAAGACAATTTCAACATCTTTGTTCTGTGCGCAGTGGCTACTCCTAAGCAAATCAGAGAAGTGATGAAGGTGGAAGGTCTCTCCAACGATGAAGTGAAAAGCCATTTGCAGGTGAGTTTACACAATTACAATCACTATCAAATTCCTTCCCTTCCTCATTATTTTAACCACCAATTTTCTCCTAGAAACATCGGTTGCAAACCAAAAAACCAGATTCAGAGATAAATCCTACTCCAATGGCACAAGCTGAATCGATCGCACAAGAGCAGCAGAGTGGCCCATCACATCCAACTACTTCTCTATCCGCCTTTCCCCATTCCTGTTCATCAAACTGAACTATGCTTGCGATAATCACATTTCTGCTACAAGTTAATGCTTTGGTATGCAATAAGTTTCAATTCTCAACAGCTGTAATTTTTAATTCATGAGGCTTTTTAGGCATTTTGTTTGTGCGACTTTTGCAAGTTGTACAATGAGTGGTAGAGTTCTTTTTATTATTACTTTTGTGGTCTCCAATGGAATAAACGAAAGAGAATAATTTGTTGTTGGAGAGTAAGTTGATCTTAAATCTTGAACCATCCTCAAGTTTCATGGTGCATATCTGAATTATGGTGAGCTATTTCTTGTAATAATATTCATTTTACTTTATTTTTTAAAGAAATGTTGGGTGAAGATTTCTCTAATTTTCACTTGCTGCTTTTATTGGGCTAATTTTCTTGCATTTGAATTCTTTAAGAACTGATTACCCTTCCTATTTTGCTTGTGTTAATGGTTTCATCACTGGAACAAAGAAATTAGTCTCTAAAATATATTGAGGCAAGTTTTAAATTTGCTTCTAAAATTTAGTGTCCCAAAATAGTATTATATTTAAAGATATTTATAGAAACAATTATAATATTTTAAAAAATCAATATTTTTTTTAAAATATAGCTAGTCAATTATTTTTGTCTTTAAAATTTATTTAAAAGTAGGTATAAGTGTCTCCAAAATTAAATTTTAGGGAGAGAATTTTATACAGGCAATTATAAAGATCCATAAAAGTTCATATCATTATATCATGAGATACAATTAAATATTATTTTAAAAAATAAGAATTATAAATTTAATTAAGATCTCGTATTTCCAATTTTAACCTAAAAAATACTTGATAACCTCTTATAGGAGAATAATACATTTATGCATCATATATTGACGACCTTCCATAAAAACTTTTAATTAGGCACTCTCAGTTCAAACATAAACACTAATATGGATAAGTACATAATTCTAACTACAATTTTAGCACTTGAATATCAATTAATAAAAAGAGTGAAAAAGGAAAACTCTTAAACAATTACTTTGTTCTCGTAGCTATTTATATTTCATCAAAAAGAAGTATTGATGCTGATCCTGGCGTTGCCCATGAGTGGGGGCATAGGCTAGCCTGGCGCCAAGGAGGCTTCGCCTACGGGGCAGCCACCCTATCAGTGGACAAGGCCCCGCTCTCGGAAAGCTTCCCACAGTAAAGAAGAAGGGAAGGGTCCACCAAGTCACTTGAGTAGATAGCTAGGCCAACTCCTAGCCAACCAACTTTGAAGGAGGCCCAGTCGGGCATACCCGTTCACCCTGACTCAAAGCAAGGTTCAGCCTCATCAGTAAGGTCAAGTTTCGTGACACCCCCGACCCAGGGCGTACCCTGCGCTCTCTCTCTCTCTCTACCAGTCGGACGCGTGGCAAACCACGCTCCCTGGTCTTTACCCGACTCGGTCCCTAGCACACGGGCCTGCCAGTCGGCGCTTGGGGTACGGGCTGTCCCGCTCATACACCCCTCACATCCTTACTCCCGGGGTACAACCCTGCCAAGGGGGTCCCTCACGCCTTGCCTGTCTCTGACACCTCCGCGCGGCTATCCCGCACATCCAGTACTCTCGTACTACGCATCCGATACTCCCGTACTGCCGGAGCACCCCGCGCCATGTCGCGCGCCGCCCCTCCGTGCTCCCTATGGGCTGACATCCATCACACCTGGTCCCACCTACGCGGATAGGGTTGTCAGCCCCCCTAGTCATATAAGCTCGGCACTCTCCCTACTCCAAGTACGCCCGCGCGAGCTCTCGCATCCCTTACCTCATTTCCCTTCAGTTTCCGCTCATCTGTACTCGGAACTGACTTGACCGTTGGAGTGCCTGACCGGGGATTCCCCCGGCGGGCTCTGCTGACGGTCCCTGTTTTGCAGAGGCGAGGCTAGGCGCCATAGACGGACGGCCACCTCACCGGCTCGCGACTCCTGGGATGCCCGCCTGGCCCAGAGGACAACCACTCCACTCCGCGACAGGATCAAAAATGGCGCTAGAAGGAGGGACACCAGCAACCTGATCGGAAGTGGAGATGGAAGATCCGTATGGGTTTTCGGCGATTGTCGTTCCTTAAAAAATGCGAGCTTTCTTCATATGCTTCCGGAGAAGCCATTAGGGCACCAGAAGCCTTGTGGCGGACTCCTCCGGGGTAGTGTTGCCCATTCTTCATGCTCTTTCCGGCAAAGCAGATAGGGGAAAGTACGGGCGCAACATTTTTTGAGCATCGGATATCTGGCCTTCTGGGTGCATCCACAGGCTTTACGCGACTCTATAGTTCGGTCTTCCGGGACATGGATGTACTCTATATTTATACATTTGGGGACCTGGATATATTTTATACACCCGCGCCGTCTGGCAAGGGGATCTTCTGGAATCTATCCCATCTATGTGCGGCGCCCCACAGAAATGGTTTTCTGGAAACAGTTGTTGCTGCATTACCCTTGGCAAGACCGGGAAGCCTCGGCGAGGCTCTCAGGCGGCGCGTGGCGGCCCATGCTCCCTGGGAGGCCCTCGACCGGGAAGCCTCGGCGAGGCTCTCAGGCGGCGCGTGGCGGCCCACGCTCCCTGGGAGGCCCTCGACCGAGAAGCCTCGGCGAGGCTCTCAGGCGGCGCGTGGCGGCCCACGCTCCCTGGGAGGCCCTCGACCGGGAAGCCTCGGCGAGGCTCTCAGGCGGTGCGTGGCGGCCCACGCTCCCTGGGAGGCCCTCGACCGAGAAGCACCGCTTCACACGCAAGCCTATCCCCCGGATCGGCTCTCGGGCAGGCTCATAATGATCCACGCGACCCAAGAGGTTACCCGACCGAGTGGCTTCCTTCTTGCGCTACACAAGCTCGTCCCTCAGATCGGCTCTCGGGCAGGCTCATAATGTTCCCATGCAGCCCGAGAGGTTACCCGACCGAGTAGCCTCCTTTTTGCCCTAGGCAAAGCCCTTCCTCCGCACTCTTGACAGGGGAGCCGCTCCCTTGGGATACCTCCCGAGTCAACTCCTAAATCCAGCCGCGGTGGCTGCCGAGGCTCCAAGCGAGCACATTCAGGCTTCCCTCTTAATTAGTCATTGATTTGGCCCCCGGGCAGGGGGTGGGACCCCCACTCGACGCACCATCCTGAGTTCACGGGCCAGCCACGAACGGCTTAAACCCCACAAGTTAGGGCATTGCGTATGAAAGCCTAAGCGAGTGGAGAACCACTGCCTCAACCCAGGAAATGTTGTTTTCCCCTACAGAAAAGAGGCGGCCGGTTCCGTCATTGGCTTTTTAACCGCCACACGCGAAAACAGAAGCAGAGGAATAAAGAAGAGATAAAAGAGAAAGGCAAAGTCCATAACAAACCAGGTGGCCCTCACCTACATCACAAAATAGGGGGAAAATAGACACACAATTATAGGACCTATGCCTACAAGGTAGACCCCAAGGATGGCAACGAGACTCCGATTGTCGCCTTATCGCGCCCATCTGAAGCTGGCTGTGCCTAGGTCTCTCGAGCCTCGTTGCGCTCACGCATCCGCGCAAGGTCGCCTTTGCAAGCAGCCAGCTCCGCCTCCCTGGCCTTCAGAGCGGAGAGGAGCGTGGCAGCGGATTGGTTGGCCTCCAAAAGAGCTGCTTGAGCCTGGACCAGCTCAGCGTTTGCTCTATGCTCCCAAGTTCGAGCCTGATGCTCGCTTTGCTCCAGATAAGCCAGCTGCTGACGCAGTTGAGCCTCAGAAGATCGAGCTGCGCTCAGCCCTGTCGAGAGTTCTCGCAGCTGCACCTCGGCGTGGGCGGCTCGTCCTTGTAAGGCGGCATTCTCGGAAC